>VYZQ01021518.1:0-12422 GCA_013400655.1 Mystacornis crossleyi
AAAGATGTGAACAAAACCACTACCCTTATATTATTTAGAAATAATTTACTTTACAAATAGTTATAAATCATTAGCACTGCACTATAAAATGACGACACTGCATTATTATAATACGACAGGGACTTTGTTGCCATATTTTAAACTTCTTGACTAACTAGGCCTTCTGTAAGCATGGTGAGGCTCAGCTACGTGAAGGCCAGGGACTGAATCATGCTCTCTAGAAGGTGCCCTTGAATCCAGGAATCCAAAAAGGTTATAGAAAAGGGTTGATGTAGAATGCTTGCTCAGGCAGTAGAATGGGGTAAAAGGAAGAGCTCCTGCAGATATGACTGCTTTGTCTTTACACAGGGTTTAGAGGGAAATAGTCTCCACACACAGCCCCTAGCCCTTTCCTGAATCTGAACTCAGCTTCCCTATGGACATGAATTAAGCATCATCCTAAACCTCAGCAGAAATGTAAAAACTAGACACTGCTTCTGAAGAGAAGGAAGTTTCCCCGAGGAGAAATACTACACATATCCCTATGTACACATGGAGGGGTGCCCTGGCAAAAATGCCCACTATTCAGACACTGCATTTGAACAAACTGCTCCTCTTAGTCTCTTGTGTAACAGAGGAGCACAGACAGGGCAAGCACACACCCCGAGGCACCACTGCTGACTGCCATACAGCCCTGCCTTTACCTGAGCCTGTCCTAGTGACCTTCTTAGCAACACAAATAAAGCACTGCACAGCTCTCCCCTTGCCCAGCAGCAGCACAATCCACCCTTCCTCCCTCCATAAAAAATGTGCCTTGAGTCTTTAGACTGATAGGTAATAAGCTAAATTTATTAATGTCTTGTTCTAGATATTGACAATAAGACTTCCAAAAACACATAGTTAAAAAAAAATAATAAAAAAGAAAGCTAAATGGGTAATTCAATCATCACAGTAACTGGATGTGGAATTTGGAATACTCTGAAGTCTAAATTCAGGGTCAAAAAAGTGCATGCCTAAAAGACCACTGTACATTGAACATCAGCAACATAGGGCTCTGGTGGACAAGATGCATATCCCACAGCCTTCTGCAGAGCACTTGAAACTCCTCAGCTCAGATAAACAGGAGCCAACAGGGCAGCCCCGTTGCTGAGCTCTAATACTGCTCCTTCCTGTCCTGTTTATTTGGTGTATTTTTTCCTTTAACTTCAAATTGCCTGTGTCTTTTCTTGAGAACTACATGGGCCTTTAATGTCTCTTCTAATGCTTCCCTCCTTTACTTCTGATCAAAGAGGAAGAAAGGATGGGAACGAATTTACACTTCAGCTTAATTTCCATCTTCCTCCTCTTTTCTCCCTCCCATCTTCTTTCCTTTGATTGCTGAAATCACCTCAATGATTTTGTTCACAGTTTTTGGTAAAATGAATTGATTGAACAGTTGCAGACAAAATCTAACTTGTGACTGAAGCAGAAGACAGCCAACAGGGACAATGAAAGTAGATGCTGGGGTGATACAGTCAGCTCTTTGGGTCACTGGTCTAAGAAATCCCCTCAGATTTCTAAAGCCAGTGAAGAGAAATGCATGTCCATAATGCTCCTTGAAGCAGTAAATGAAACCATCACCAGCAGCAGAAACTGCTCTCACAAAGGAAGGACTAAAACAAAACACTGCATTTAACCACACAGCCCAGGCATTTCCCATGTATTCTTAGGATAAGAATCAGTATTTCTTTGAAGAACAGCCTTCCTAAAAAGGCACCCACTCTTCTCAGATCATTACAGGGATGAATTCCCAGGACTTCTTTCAAAGAGAATACCAGGAGCCATACCACTGCGAAGTTCCTTAAATTCCAAGGACCAACTATTCTGGCTGAAGTTTGAAAATACCTTTCCAAAATGTTGGGAAAGAAAAGTAACAGTATGATTTTTTTCCTTTCATATGTGTTATGTCAGGATCTAACAAGGTTTTTTAAAATTATGGTATTTTTGCACTACAGCATAGACAAACTGAATCACCTGGCAATGTATGATTCACCATCCAGTATATCAAGGTAAGCCAGGAGCAGAGCTAGGGAAAATGTTTGGGGGTTCTTGTCCTCAGTGCTGTTCCATGCTGCTGCTGAGGAAAAATCTCTTCAGCACTGCTCATTAACAACTGGACTATGGCTTCACTGACATCAGTGGCAAAATTTCTCACCAAGGAATGCACAAAAGGCTCAGGTTTTGACCATTTTTCAAACACCCATCAAGTACTGATTACACCAGTAGGGGAGGCTGCTCATTTTGCCGGTGTACATTTCCTAATGACTGGGCCAGGAAAAGTAGCTGAGTATATGGCTTGTTAAGTAGAAATTAACCTGTCTGGAATAACAATTACCTGAATTGAAATAAGCTTTGATATACACCACTGGCAGAATTTGCCATCCTGCCATTAGAGCAGAATTTGGTACCTTGGTATTTGGTTACAAGATATATTCTTTTTAGACTCAGCAAATGCACATCAATTCTGAAGGACAGGCACCCACATCACCTTATTCTGTTCCAGCCCACTGCAATCCTGGCATGTTCATGGTGCCTAGTGTCAGAGAAGTAAGTTACCAGATAAATGGATGTTTGTAGGGCACTGACACTTTTAGTTTCTAGATTCTCCATGGAAAAAAAAAAAGTTTCAAAAGAAGTTAGTAAGAATTCTCTGCTCTGCTTCTCTTCTTCAAACTTCTATAAGGTGCTGAATACATTTCTCAAGGAAAATTAATTTCTTTGTCTTTTCCTTGACTCTAATGAACTGCCTCTGAATGCATGAGGGGACAGGAAGGAGAGCAGGCTCCATGGTGAGATAATAAAAAGTGAAAAGGCATTCAAAGCCATCAGTATCTTCCAAACTTACTCTGACAGAAATATGCTGGTCTGTAGACAGAGGAGCAAGATCAGGGAAACTTAGAATAGCTTTGGCATTCAATACTAAACTACAAAGAAAAGACAGCACTGGGGGAGCAGGGGTCCTCCTGCAGTCCTACAGAGATGTTATACAAGCACATGACTTGATGTAGGCACATAAACTTAGGATTACACTATGTGCTATCCAGGCCACCAGCATTCCGAAACACTGTACTCAGTGAATATCAGTGAATGACAAACTCTCCTGTGAAAGCACAGAACATCGTAACTATCAGCAGCATAATCAGAATATAAGAACAGCTGAGATGAGCTACCATTAGACAAGTAAATCAAGAACAAATAAAGGAAAGAGAAAAATGTCAGGTTTCTCAGATACTAAAAGATCCACAGTGCCTGTATGTTAGAAAACATGCCCATATAACTGCAAGCTCCAAGAGTCTTTGGAGTGAAACTCTCAGATGACCACCGTAACTCAGGGAAGTTACAAAACAGGAAGGCTTTAATCCAATAAACACAGGGATTCCTAAATATTAAATCAGACAGTGAGAATCTTTCCAGAGTAGAAGCCAAGTAGAGACCTTGGCAGAACCCATTTTCTATGTGTAGTCCAGTCAACGTAACAACCACATAAAATTAATCAGGTCTTCTTTTTTTTTCTCTTTTTATTTTTTTTTTTTTTTAATTCTCTTCTTCAGAAACACTTGAATTCTTCAACAATTTCAAGTCTATTGTATCTATTATGTGTTCTCTCCCTTAACCACCCTGTAGTTGCCTTCCTAACACTACTCGGGAAATTTCCACACTCTGTTGCTTTGTCCTCATGCTCATGGTTGAAGTCTTCACCAGCAGTGGAGGATTTGTGCACTGAAACATTGGTAGCTGAGACAGCAAACCTGCAGAACCAGCTAGACAGAAATATTTCCAGACATCATCCCAGTAAAGTCTCCACCGGCTGGGGTTATCAAGCAAACCAGCTGGAGCAGGAGCAGAAGGCTGCTGTAACTGCAGGATCCAGCCATGACAGGAAGCCACAAAAACCCGCAGTGGGTAGAGCAGCAGATGAGCAAGGAAACAAAGCATTCACCAAACATGTCCAGAAAATCAGTTCTTGTCATGGAGCATGATGTTAAATATCAAACTTTTGAAAAAAGCCAACAAACTTAACCTCCCCACCCCTTCCATTGAATTGATCTTCTTAATGTAGATTAAGAATCTTCCAATAATTTGACCTGATTAATACGCTGAATTTATTCTAAATTCAAAAGCAAGTTCCAAGGACAGGATGGAAACTGATTCACTCTGAAGTTATTAAATGGAGCCTGGACTGCTGACTAAAGTTATGGTACTCTCTTCCTGAGCCCTCTGGAAAACAAAGTCTTCCCTCATTCTTTACCACGTGGTATTCACAGAATAAGCAAAGTGTCTTTTTTTAGCAATATATTTACGTCTTTGTGATTCATTCACCCTGTCCCTTGACCTTCAGCAGACACAAGACCCTCTGTAGACTCTAAAATACTTCCCCCTCTTCTGCTCTCCATCATCAAGAATGCAAAAATATGAAAGATGCAAAACTAAGAGATGATAAAGTAAACCTTAGCACTGGATCAGTTTACTAATGTCCTTTATCAGCCCCACTATTCATGCTTCGCAACCACTACAGCTCACACTAACTTCATTTTCATCTTAATACACCATACAGAAAAGCAGCCTAAATATACATCCCCAGATATAAAGCGTATAATCTGCAAACTACAGGAACAGGCAGATCATTTCCATTAGTTTCTTATGTAGCAAAAACCACAATTTACACCCAAAGCATATAATTATATTCAAATTCTAAAAGACAGTTTCAGAAGTACTTTAAATTCATAGTTTGGGGAAAGTCACTCAGGGATATAAGTAGTTGTTTTAATGTGCAAAAACAACACACACACACAGAATGCAAGAGAAGTAATACGTAAGAGTGGTGAGAGAGCAATGGTGAATCACAGGTCCCTGGCTCCAGTGGCTGCCTGAAGTTTGGCACAGCCAGCACTCTGCCAAAATGCACTCCCGCTCCTTCAGAAACACCAGTGCTGGGATTTGGCACTAGAGCCTGTCCAGGCTTTAAAGCCGTAAGGAAAAACACTACTAGGATTTTTGTTCAGAATTTGAAGGTGTCTTGCTTGTCCTTCAAGAAGAGATACAAGCAGGCTGCTCTTTTAAGGTTCTCTGACACCTAAAGCCCAAGAGGACTCCTGGGGTTTCATTCATTTCTGTGGCTCCTTGCCAGGCATCTCAAAGCACACGGATACACCAGAACTGCTTGCCTCACTTAGGTGAAAAAATGGTTTTCTCTTCATTTCACAGATGAGGAAAACACGTCAGAAAGTAAAGTAATGTCTTGTCAAGGTCATACAACAAATCAGAGCCATTGGTCAACTGCGTGTCATCTTGTGTACAGAGGTTACACACAGAAGACATGAAAACCATCTTTTGGCTTTTTGCTAGTATAAATGACCTTTCATAGTTATCAAAGCCCACCAGGACAGCAAGTACANTAAAATATAAAAAACCCCACACAGAAAAAAAAAAAAAAAAAAAAAAAAAAAAAAAAAAAAAAAAAAAAAAGACACCAAAAAACCCCAAAAAAGAAAACAAGGCAGCCAACCAGCACAGGGCTCTCATCCTGGGCAACTACACAGAGAGCTGGTCTTCTTAAAGCACAGCACACGGAAAAGAAAAAAAATAGAAGAATGGTCATCCTTTGTACTTCCCAGACAAAACTTATATTCCTTGTGCTTAGAAGCTCCAGCTCTTTATCTGGTTACCTTCTGTAGGGCAAACTATGGAACTTCCCCACCACCAGCTGGAGACTATCCTGTTCTTGTCAGTATTGTCACATCACATGACGTAAGTGCATTTTCCTCCTGGTGAGACGCGTAAGGAATTTGGAGCTCCCAACAGCACAGTATATAATGACCCAGTGGCTGTCGTAACATTGTTCAAACATATATGTTCATGCCATGGCAAAAGAACAGAAAGAAAAAGAAAACATCATGAAAAACTGGCCAAAATTATTAAGGAAAAAATCTTATATTTTTAAATGTAGAAATATTATAAAAGGTGAAATTCTCATTCTGCAGTATTCTGACTACATAGCTGATGTCACATAACCCGATATTCTTTACAACTTCAATGCCTATACAAGGCATACAGCAGGATCCTTCATCTGTCTTTGAAATGTAGTCACCTCTGCAGCAGAATGTGGCAGTCGCATGAAAAGTCAGGGCTGTATTACCCAAAAGCAGAAACGATAAAGAAAAGAAATCTCTCTCCAGTCCAAATTGCTAAGGAAATACAAGGAGGAAGAAAGCCCTGATCTAATTCTGACTAGGACTAGCATTCCCACTTTTGCAAAATGTGCTATGAGATACCGAGCAAGCACAAAGTAGCTTTCAGAGGAGGGCTTTTTAAAAAATGTCTTAAAAGACTATACCTTCAGCAGCATCGGTCTGAGCAATGTTTCAAAGAGTAAAGAGACATATATTAAATAAGACTGACAGGGTTCAACAATAACATTAAGTTTCTCATGTTCCAGATCTCCTAAGATCACTGGGAACTCCTAAGAACAAATACCAGGTGAACAGATTTTAACATCAGTTTTGGAGATCAAGGCAAACTATTCCAAGTTGGGAACGGTTAATACAGTGCACAGAATGAGAAGTCAAAGCACCTGATCAGAAATTGTTTCACATAAAAGCATGCAAGGATAAGTCAAATAGCAACCTCATTTTGAGGAAACAGCCTTTGTACATACCAGATTTTTTCTGTGTTCAACTACTGAAAACTGTGCTTTCTCAGAAGAGCTACAGAGTCAGCACAGGTAGGGAAAAACCCAACTCTGATCACTTAAAACTACAGGGGAGTGAGTATGGATGCTTCAATTTCTGGATAGCCAGCCTGAGATAATTCAAGCAGATTTCACCTTCCTTTAAAAATAATTAATCATTGTTAATATCTCTGAGGAAGGGAATGTAAACATTCAGGCATACAGCAGCACTAGTCTTTGCCAAAAAATTAGGCTTCATTGTTGATAGGAGAATAAAGGCAAGCCACAGAGAGTAGACAGACTTCTAGCTTTTCACTTTTGCAGAACTTAATTGCAACCTTGATTTCAGCTCTGAGTGAAGTTCATATTACTGGATCACTGACCGCTCTGTACAGAGTGATTTTTTCCCATTTTGTTAAAGCTACCAGCCTTTGCTCAAAGTAATCCCCTGGTGATGGAGGAAACACAAAAGGTCCTGCTTTGTACTGGGGAATGGGCAGTGCCAAGGATGGGGAATTTGTTTCCCATCATAAAGAAAAGGCAGGATTGCAGGAACATAGAATCTTGAGATGAGGAATAAGTCACACTGGAGGAGCAGCAAGGACATATGCATTCTAAAAAGGGTACACTGCTAGAGCTGTGTGTGGCAATCTGTGACACTGGTTTGCAGAATACCTGCCTATTTTACGGAATCACTCTCTTGATTTGTCCAAACATTCACTCTCATTCGCTGATTTTAAAGAAGACATAAGAGAGGGAAATGCTTCATAAAAATAACAGAACTTCTAAGAATTGATTCAGGCCTGAGAGTTATACCTACAAGATCTGGTGATTGCTCACTACCAGCGCTCACAACAGACCTACACTTTTGCCTATGACTTGTACAACAGCCTGGGCTAGCCTAGGCTGCACAAAGTGAACATGAAGAGAAACTACCCCATGCCAACCATTGCTCCCATAGCTGCAGAGCAATCCCTGCAGGCAGGGGCAATCTCCACAAGCCATCACACATCGCCTCTGTGAACCCCTGCTCCACAGCCTTTAAGGACAGAGAACAAACAGCTGGAGGAGAAAAAGGGAAAGCAAATTAATTAATTCATCACTAAGACAAAACATGCACAAATCTCTTCATTTTATCTGTCAACCAGAGGCACGCATTATTCATCAGCTGAGGCAATGAGGATGTGGAAAGAGGGGCTGCGAAGTCACTGCTGCAGGCTCTGGTAAAGCAGCTGACCCAGCACGGTGCTAAATAGCTCAGGGGAGACAGGAGGATTCAGCACATGTGAACTTTCAATAAACACAGCCCCAACTTTGTTCCTCCCTCTGTTTCACAAGCCCCTAGTGAAACAAAAAGGAATCATGGCTTTCTTTTCCTATTATTCAGGGATAAAGATTTTGCCAGTCTAGGGAAGTCCTCACATGGAAAAAAAATTCATTCTAACTTGAAGTCCCCTGCCTGGCCAGGCTCACTCCCCTGCTGACAGGGAGGTAAACCTGTTAGAAAGACTTTCTCCTTGAAAAGATAAGCTGTGCCAAGTTTTGCATTTGCAGGTTGCAGCCCAACTACCAGAAAGCACCACCTCGGTGATTCCAGAATTAACTCTCATAACACCAGCAGAGTAGTGACTGCCAGATCTGGGTCTCGTCCTGCTCAAGATAAGCCACAAGAAGGTTTTCCACTGATTTTAAAGGAGCACTAGACACAGACTGCAAAAAAAGTGTTCACCGCTCATGAGACATTTATTTTTCCTCTGTGCTAGATATTAATTTGCTTCTTCAAACAGATTGAAATCCACTGGGATGTAGAAGAAAAAAGGAAAATATGTTTAAAAACAAGACTGAGTCACAGTGGTCAGCACTGTGGGGCTGGAAGACAACACAGCAGGGTGGCCATGATCCTCATCTGATTTCTTCCAAAATCAGTATTAATGTAGCCACCAAGTAGGGCAGAAATCAGAATGAATTTCTTATTTCCCTCTAGGAAAAACAAATAATCAAAATCCCAGGAAACACAGGGAGTGCATAGCCTCCTTGGGATCTGACTCCTCAGCGCTGTTACGGATCCAAGTTCCAAGGGCCTCTGTTGTGCAACAGTGAAAGAGCACACAAAAATAAACCATGCATGTTTCCAAGACCAGCTGTCTTTGTGGTCTCTTCTTCCTCTCACACACAGTCTCTCTGTCCATCCCACTCACCCCCTTATTCATAGCCAAAGGGGGTTTGTATTATGGCTTTGCTACATGGCATGATGAGAAAAGAAAAAAAAAAAAAACACCCAACCAAAAAAAACACACACAAAAAAACCCCAAAAAAACAAAAAAACAAAAAAAAACAAAAAAAACCAAAAAAACCCCAAAACAAACAAACAAAAAAACACACAAAAAACACCCAAACAAAAAAACCCCCAAAACTGCAAAAAAACCCACAAAAACCCCAAACAACTCACGCTGACTTATGCACTAGCCTGAGCTCCCTGAGCTTTCTATTTCTCTTTATTCCTTTCTGCAGTGAGGACACAGAAAAAAAATGCCTGTTTCTCACTGAAGTTGATAACAGCTTTTGCTCTTGGCTCTTAAATGAGGCTTTGCTTGACTTTCAGGGCAAATGGAAAAGCCATCAAGGAGAAAAGAACTATCATCTCTTGACCAGGAAACAGACTGTAGACTCTCCCAAAGACTACTGCCTGCCTTTTACAGCAAAGCCAACCGCAATCACATTTTGTGTCATCCTTCTCTCCTTTCCTCACAAGTTACCTACGAGCCAGACTTTGCTATCCCCTTTCATCACAGGAAAACTAAGCTACAGAAGCTGGGCTGTTGAAAACCCGTTGGGGCAGGGATTGGCTGATCCCTTGTATTTCTCACTTTAGCACAACAGGGACTCTCTCACATGGTCCTCGAGCATTGCTGCAAATAACAGGGCTCCTGCTGCTAGCGATTAATAACCCATAACTGAGTTTCACATGGGTGGTGTTTAACAGATGGTCTTGATGTCTGGCGTGGCATTGGTTCCCTTCCCATGTGGGGCCTGAATGTTTCTCTTGCATTTTAGCATGGATGTGAACTTTGGAGCAGAAGTAGGAGTTTGATAGGCTGAAAGGATAGTGCCACTTGTGTCTGCAGAAATGGCTGAACATCTCCCCTCAACCAACTGCACCAGTGCCACCTCAGTCCTGAGTCCTCGCCTCTGCAGCACGGTGCTGTTCTGCAGTGCCCTGAGCTCCCCCTCCCGCACTGCCAGAGCATCGACGACCTACCTTGCAGAGCTCCCTGTCACCCTCTCCCAGTGCCCTCCAGCAGCTCTGCCAGAGCACCTCCTACTAGCACAGCCCTGCTCCGCTGGTGCTACTTGTGACCTGCAGCATCTGCCTCCTGGCTTTGTTCCTGAGCCCTTTCCCTTTCCAATGCACCTCGGCTCAGACCTGCAATACTGAGCTTCTTCTATAACTTTGTCAATGTACCTAGAGACTTCATTGGAAGTCCATTCATCATTGTGCCACTTGAACTCTTCAGACTGGTCTGCTGGTCGTCTGTGCACTCATGCAGGGCACTCCAGGTTTCAATATCCCTGTAACCCTGACACAGCCCTGCCAGCACATACTCTTTGTCCCTGCTGCAGCCATGTCATGCGGCATTTCAACCAACTGTGCCAGGGCTCTTCCTTCCCTTAGCTCTTCTTCTTCCGTGTTCCTATGCCTCATTTCTGACACTGGTTCTTCTTCCTCTGGCCCTGCACAGACGTGATTCTGTAGCGGAATACTCCTATGATGGAGGGCCAGACCTAACCCCGACCTGCAGCCCTGGAGGGAAAGGGCCAGGCCCTGGCCTGCCTGCCTCTCCCAGTTGATATGACTGAAAGCAGGAGCTAAGGGACACTGGACAGAAGACAGGAGAAGGTGGAAATGAGAGACAATCCCCATGTCAGCCAAGCCTGGGCCAACTCCTGTCAAGGTGGGGAGACTTGGGAGAGCTGGGCAAGAGGCTGTGCAGGTCCAGCTGCTGAGCATTCCTCAGCATTTCAGGGGCAGGATTCTGGTCTTCTCACTCTATCTTGACATCTGTCAGACAGCCTCTTACCCTTCTCCCCTGCTGCCAGAGTGAAAACCTACTCCCTATTATTTCCTACCCCAGGGTTTCCCAGGAAGACAGCACCAGGTACCAAGCAGGAAGCCAGGAGCAGGAATGAGACCTCGCCTTTTCCTTTGTACGCCCCTTGCTATCCTCACCCAGGAAGGCTGCGAACGCGCAGGCAGGGGAGGAGCGGCGGCGGCAATTCCCCGAGCCCCCGGCTGGCCCTCCCGCAGCTGGGCGACCGGGAAAACGAGGGTGGCCGGCAGGGATGATGCGCTGCTGCAAAGACCATGTCAGCCGCTACAAGCCAGGGAGTTAATGATTCCCCGTCGCAGGACCCCAGCGGGACAGGAGCGGATGTCCTTCCCGAGCTGCTCGGCGCTGCCGTCTGACACGGAGCGACCCGAGCCCGCCCCGGCCCCGCCGGCCCCCACCCTCCGTTCTGCTGGACCACACCGGCCGGGCAAGTTGGCTCTGGAAGCGGCGCGTCCTCAGCCCCAAGCTCTGCTCCGGGAGGGGGCAGGGGAGGAGTGGAGGGTTAATGGAGAGGCGAGCTAACGGCAGAAATATGAGGGCCTGGGAGGACCCCCCTCCCCCGGAGACGCAGCCATCGTCTCTGCTCCCCCTCTGCTGCTCCAACTGCTCTGCAAAAACGTTAGAAAGAAACAAGAGTGGGAACCCACCGTGTCCTCCTCGGAGGGAGACAGGGGAGCGGTAGATAGAGATAGGCACAGAGTGGTGCTTGCTGCCGTGGAAGTGATGCTCATACTGAGCCTGAGAAACAGACGAGGAAGAGGAGGCAGAAGAAGCCACGTTAGAGGAACTCCACACAGAGCTGACGATACATCCCCAAAAGAGGGAGCACATCCACAGGGTCCAGGCGGGGCGGCGTCCCGGGCAGATCCTGGGGTCTATTCTCAGGTGCATGGTCAAGGCACAAGACACCTACAGACGGGCAGTCTGAATTCCAGCCAGGGAGAGAGAATAACGTTCATGATGCCAGGGGACCCATGCTAGCAGAAAGGAGAGTCGCTTCCGAGGCTCTAGGGGTGTGCGTGTGTGCTCAAGAGGAAAAAAGACAGTCTGTGTGCGAGAGAGCGAGTGCTAGCAGGGAAGGGGGGGGATGGGGGAAGGTTAGTAACCACACAGAGACGAATAAGACGCGCCGTTTCCCAGGGCTGGATCTACTGTGGCAGGAACCCCGCGGCCGTACCGAGCCTCCAGGAGCGCGCAGGAAAGCCGCACATGTCCGCGCGAGGGTCCTGTTCAGGTTCCTCCAGGATCACGGGGTCCTTGAGGACTTTTCCCTGCCTGCGATCCCTGTCTCTCACTTTGCTGAGAGGGACTATTAAAAACGAAAAAGAAGAAATAAGCCAGAGACCCCAGGTAAATTTTTGATTTTTTTTTTTTATCCCAATTCCAGGGGTTTCTCTTGCTTCTCCACTAGCAAGTGTTGCAATGCAGAACTGCTAGGACACGCACACGCGCACACAAACACACACAGGGATCTAGACTGTTATCCTCCTTCCACCGAATCCAGGCGACCGAGGGCTCAAGCCGATTAACCCTGCGCAGCCGTCGAGTGCATCGCCAGGTCCTCCCGGGCGGGCGGGCGCGTTGGAGCAGCCGGGGCGGGCGGCGCGGTCCGGGCGCGGAGCGAGCGG
>VYZQ01021521.1:3876-18591 GCA_013400655.1 Mystacornis crossleyi
GTCTGAGCCGATTAAGGCATCTTCTCTCAGCTCTGACACGGTGTCAATAGTACTGGGCCACTAGTGCTCAGTCAGATGACTGAAGTGAAATGCCCATCAGTCAGGGAGCTGAGGTGGACTAATGATTCCCTGTGCTGCCTATTAGAACTACATGACAACTCAATCCTGTTTGCTTAAAAAAAAAAAAGAAAAAAAAAAAGAAGTGACCTTGTTGCTTTGTTTGAAGCTGAATTAAATTGACAACAGCAGCTAATCTTTACCTAGGGCGATTAACAGAATTAAAGTACAACAACAAAGGCACACAGGGTTTTATGCTTTATATTCTTAGTTTGATAAAGCTTGCAGTCTACTAGGGTCTTTACAATCAAGTACATTGTAAAAATGTATTCCAAGCCAAACTATATTTGAGTAGATTTGAATTAATCTGTTTGTAAGAGGACACTATTTTGAGTGAGTAAATCTGCAGGGACAAGGCGTGGTCTAAATACAGTAATAATCAGCCTGTGGTTTCAAAAAAAAGAAAAACACAACTGAAAGAAATTTTCGAAGGAAATGTTCAAGGGAAAAAAACCTACACATGTGGATGCTACTCCAGGTAAGGAAAGGATATAGTCAAGAAGAACATTACTTTAATAATGCTTTAGAGCTGTTGCTTTTAGTGTGAATTCCCTGTGTCAGAGTATGTTCCCCAAAATGCAGGACTACACGTACCTTGTTGTTTTATAGCTATCATGAAAATATTTAATAAATATTCAGTATAAAGCAAATATGTACAAGCATTTAGGTATACATGTTTTTCACCTGAGGACATTCTAAAATGATAAGCTTGATGAAAGTCCTCGTGTCCACATCATGTTTTTCAGCAGTTTATCAGTTTACATTACTGACCTACTCAATCAAGAGGAAAACAGAAGTGGTGAGGAGGAAAGAAGAATCCTGGGCAGATTTGTTTTATCTATGTTAAAGAGAAAATCTGAGTTGTTAGTAAAACTGAGAGATTATCTTTCTTTATTCCCCTCATTCACATATTTCCTTAAAGATGTACTTCTACCCACAACATTGGCAACAAAGGTGATTTGACTTCAACCCATGAGGTTTCTGAGAACTATGCACCACACCACTGAGCTTCGGATTGCACCAAGGAAAACGTCAGAGATGTGCAGCTGCCCAAAATCTTTTCACTGAAGCCTCAAAACCCAGCAAAGCCTCAGTTAATTGATGTTGCTGGACTTCGAAACAAAACATTTCAAGAGCATACATCAGATGATATAAATAGGGTTCAAATCTACAGAAAATCTACAGTAAAAAATGATACAAAGCCTGTAGAAAACCTGCTGCAGAGCAACAAGCATGATGAGGACAAAGGGGATTTATGTTTACCAAGACATAAGTCATTGGAAGGACTAAATAGCTCAAGGGACTGGTACTGAATTTGAAAGCTTTTCACCTCTTAGTATCAAACACTGATCTAGCCCCAAGCTGTAGCTATTGAAGGTCATTATCATCCAGTGGCTGTTCAATACTGTGAAAACAGCCCAATTCTCACTGGACAGGGAGTCACATTTCAAAGACAGCAGCATTTCTGAGGTTCATTAGAACCCATAATTTTGGTTTCAGCATAAAGCACTTTATCAGCTGCTGAGCATCACGCCTTCCAGAGGTTGACAGATCAGACAGGAAAAGTTTGCAGTGCTGCCACAGTGATGGCCATGCTAAATGCAACAGAGACTTTCATCACTATGTCTCAAATCTAGCAGGCTTTGAACTGTAACTGCACAAGTTAGAAAATATAGAATACATTTAAATATTTCAGTGTTTGATTCTGGTTTTATTCAAAAGGCAGTGACAATTTTAAAACAGTGGCTCACTCACACAATCTCAAATAGCAAAAGACAAGCTTTTAAGATTGAATTCCCGCTAACATTTGCAGTGAAAGCAAGCCTTACATAGGAAATACATAAGCTTAGACTTCCTCCTGAAGTTGTTGTTCTGGGCTCTAAACAATTTATTACTGGCGTATCATATGTAGTCATGTGTGCAATGCTTACTTTAGTTCTTTCAATATTAGTTTTTATATTGTGTATTTCTCCACACCAGTTGACAATTGCAGTCTTACCTTGGTTAGTTTATGTTGCACAAAAGGTTCACATCAGAGTTCAGTTTTACATAATTGAGTAAAGCACAAACATATCAGTAAGTCTCTGCAGTTTGCTTTCAGGCAACACAAAAATCTGCTATTCGAGAAGAAATTTAACTTTTTAGCATGGAATTCCCAGTGATACAGGTAACCATATATTATTATTTTGATGTTTTGTATAGAAGATTCTCTAGATAGAATCATATATGTTTACAATACCCTGCCCATGGGGTCCCAGCAGGCTCTGCTGGAGTTTGACAAAGTACAGCTAACACTATTCCCTTTGTCCCTGATGGCAGCCTGGATAATAGGTACTAGATCTATACAACCCAATAGCAAAAATTAAAAAGTATTAAGGTCTTCCACAGGGGAATGACTTAATTGTCGGTTGTTAATCAAGCTGACCATGTTTCACTAATCTTGAATTACTTCTAATCTGACAGTACATGCACACATGAGAAAGAACATTGGAGAAAGAAAGGATTTTATATCTTAATTCTGAAATGTGACTAAGAGAGCTCTCATTTTATATGATGATTGAAAATCCTTTTCAAGTTAGCCAAAAAATAATGAGGTAAAATGATCTATTTCACATGCAAATTAAAGCTGATGTGATGGTAGACTGTTCTGAAAGAGAAAATTCTAACAACTGAAAAAAGAAAGCTGATTTTCTTAAAATTAAGTGGTATTTTTCCCATTAAGCACTAGCTCCTAGAAGACAGAAACTTTTATTTGTGATACTATATGGATCTTGAAACACAATTAGGAAGAGGCATTTTTTTCAGGTTTCTAACAAGCATGGATAACATCAAAATTGAGTGATTTCCTGATTGTTAGGTAGGTAGTTCATAATCATCAGTGATGACAATTATGGTCTCCATCACGAGACAAGATTTAATTTTAATTTAAATTGTGCCATCACCAACTAGAAGAATTCTTGAGAAAAGATATATAAATTTTCTGACATTTGTGTATAGATTGTAAAGGTTGCAATTATTGCTAAACTATCGCATCATAGATCAAACAAACTAAAACCAAAGTTCTAAAGAATGTATGTTGGAGAAGAGTTTTGTGAGCAGTGTATCTCTTGGCATGATGCTTTACATATGCCTGTTTAAAGTCGTTGCTAAATCATTGCTGCTATTTAAAATATTTAAATTAATTTTAAAAATTTGTAGTACATAATTCCTTCAAAGCCACAACTGATATTTTAAGGGTGATAGCTTATCTTGAAAAAATAAAGATCCTGGAGACTAAAGCCTCAGATCTTTGTTGGGTAAATCTAGAATTATTAGTTCTGTGTAAAGAATGTGTACTTTATTTTGAAGGCAGAATTTGAGGATATATGCATATGCCTTCTTTAAAATCTTGAATTTACTTTGGAGGTTTAAATACTCTTAGCAAAAATCACAGTATCGCAGAATCAGAGAATGGGCCAGGTTGAAAGGGACCACAGTGGGTGGATCTGATCCTACCTCCCTGCTCAAGCAGGGCCATCCCAGAGCACACAGCACAGGATTGTGTCCAGACAGTTCTTGAATATCTCCAATGAGGGAGACTCCACAGCCTCTCTGGGCAATCTGTTCCAGTGCTTGGTAACCTGCACAGTAAAGAAATTCTACCTCATGTTCAGGTGGAACGTCCTGTGCATCAGTTTCTGCCCACTGTTTCTTGTGCTGTCGCCCAACACCACCAAGGAGAGCAGCTGGCTCCATGTTCTGGTACCTCCCTTCAGATACTTTAAGGCACTGATAAGGTCCCCTCTCAGTTTTCTCTTCTTGAGGCTGAACAGTCCCAGCTACCTCTGTCCATCCTTGTAAGAGAGACACTTCAGTCCTAATCATCTTTGTCACCTTCTGCTGGATCTGCTCCAGGAGCTCCATGTCTCTCATGTCCTGAGGAGTCCAGAACTGAACACGACATTCCAGATGCACCTCACTAGGGCTGAGTAGAGGGGCAGGATCGATTCACTTGACCTACTGGCAATGTTCTTCCTCATATCTCCAGGGTACTCTTGGCCTTCTTGGCCACAAGGACACACTGCTGGATCACGGACAGCTTGTTGTCCACTAGGACCCCAAGGNTGCTGGGCCACAAGGACACACTGCTGGATCACAGACAGCTTGTTGTCCACTAGGACCCCAAGGTCCTTCTCCACAGAGCTGCTTCCCAGCAGATCAGCCCCCAAGCTGTCCTGGTCCTTGGGATTATTCCTCCCAGGTGCAGAATCCTCCACTCACCTTTGATGATTTTCAAATGGTTCTCTTCCCAACCCTCCAACTTGTCGAGGTCTTTCTGAGGGGCTGTACAGACCTCTAGGGCATTGACCACGCTGCCCAGCTTTTGGATGTCAGTGAACTTGCTGAGGAGGCCTCTGTCCCTTCATCCAAGTCATTGCTGAATACGTTTAACCATACCAGACCCAGTATTGAACCTTGGGGAACACCACTAGTGACAGGTCTCCAGTTACACCCTGTACAACTAATTACAACTTTCTGAGATTTGCTGTTCAGTTCTCAATCATTTTGAGTATATTATTGCTCCGGAAACCCCAGTTCTAGGCTTATATTTCAAACATTTCAGTCTGTACCTTCAAGTCACAGAACAAGGTCTCTAAAAGTTCATTTTCTTTTCTTCGTGTATAAATATCTATGTGAGTGTAAGCATTTAATAACCTCTTCTAGCTGGATTCTCTCTAATAAAGCAAATAGATTTTATCAACAAGTAGTTTTTCTTTTTTTTAAGGCAACTTACAAAATTTTTTAGGATATCCTTTCAGGAAGTTTGCAAAAAAGAACAAACTAACAAGACAAAGAAGTCTAAGTTTGTCTTCAACTTGATATTTAACCTAACTGACGTACTAACTACACAATGTCTAATGAAAGGGGGTTAGATGTTACATGCAGCCACTTCCAAAAAAACCTCAAAAATTGATCTGTAAGAATAATAAGGATTAAAGCCTTATTACCTTTGTCTTGGCAGAATACACCTTAAATTTCAAATGAAAAGATTTGTTTCTTCACTAAAAGAGGGTAGGAAACTATACCTGATCTACTGTGGTATTTCTTACTATGACACAATTTAGCCTATCAACATCCTGGTTTTACACACTAATCAGCAAGACAAGAGAAGGATAACACATGAAAGTCTCTTATGCTGATGAGAGTGTATCTTCATCCTTCACAGCTTCCAGGTTTGCTTAGAAGAGAGCATCAGCATTAGAACAATAACATTGAAGTTTCACACAATGCCAGGTTACTTCCTTAAAATATGGCTAATGCTCCTGACAAATTTCGACACTGTCAAGCACTTGGTAGGAACAGGTTGTGGAGGGTGTAAAAGAGCAATTATTTTATGAATTCTTCTTCATAGAAATATGGTAATTCCAACGAATTTTTTAAAACTGGAAGTCCTAGAAAGGAAGAGGAAATTTACCCACAAATCTGTTTTCATGAGTTCTTCTGAGCACAGATTTAAATACAAGCTTAATGTCTTCTGTGGAAACAGAATATAAATTACATTATATGTCAACAGTGAGTGAAAAGATTCCTGGAAGTGAAGATTAATCTATGGGTTTATGCAAAGGGATGATAAAAGGGACACTTCACACTCATAAATGGTCTTCAGACACAGAAGGCACAGAAGAATGAAGATCTATAGGCACAGAAGAATGAAGATCTTTTTAAACAGAGACTCAAATTTCTGTGAATCTTCAAGAGTTCTGCTTCTGTTTTACAGACTTGTACTGACAGAAATGTATTGTATCTGTTAAGTGTGCGTAGTAGGGGCATACATCTTATGTTAAAAAACCTAAAAAATGAAGTCATTAAGGTCATAAGAACTTTCTGAATATGTCAGCTTAAGATGCTGTTGTACAAATTTTACTCCCCATAATAAATCCTCTCATGCTCCCATAGGATGTGATGTAATGGACAATAGTGTTCACGCCCATGAAATCATGTAGCCCAACGGGAATCATAACAGAGAACTTGTTAAGCATCGGCAAGGTTTTGAATGACTGTAATTAAGTAACCTACTTCTCCTCTTGTGTTCCACCATGACAGCTGAGGTCAGCTGCAACACTTGAGTCCCTAAACATAAATGTCAGGGGATGTTGACAGGAAATTCTTAGCAAAAGCCCTTCACCTCTGGAATTTACTTCTCTTATTATAGCTTTGATAGACCCCAGGTCAGCTGACAATCAAGATGTAGAGCAAGACCTTTTTCATAATACTTCCCAAAAGAGTCATAAAGATGCCTTTTAATATGCTGTTGTGACTAATTAGTTACTTAATCACACTAAATTAAATAAGAAACCATGTTCTGAATTCCCTGTATTTTTAGACATGACAGACATGGCTAGAAGCATAGCTTTTTCTTTTTTTAATCCATCAAAAATCTCTGAGAGAAGGTGTATATTAAGAAGTTGAATGGAAGGATGACTGAAAACACAACAGACACACAGTGTTTACATCTGTAATGAGAAAAGCAAAGAAAATGTACAGTAATGAGGGGTAATTTAGAGAATAATCAAAGTAATACTGTAATGACTACAACCAGCATATCGTGCCTGAAGGGAAATATCCTGAAGGGATATCTTGCCTAAAGGGATATGGTCTATACCACAAAAGCTTGGAGCCATTGAAACCCCAAGAGAAAGATGATAATGGCCGTACATAAAGTATAATTTATTTACAATTTGAGGAAGGCTTCCATCAAGTCCCTAATGACAGGCTTACCAGTTACATTAAAAGCTGTGCTGATTCTGATAAAGGCATGAAGTCAATAAAGCAGGCAAAAGGAATCTGCAATACAAGGAGAAAATGAATGTTGCTTACCAGGCAAGAATAGAAATAGAAACCTGGATAGCAACATAGACATTTAAAAAATACATATTAAAAGAACTCTCAATAAATGATCTCGTGACAGCAGAGAGATGGTAGTGACTAATAATAAGGAAGCATGATCTAATGTAGATCTAACAGCTTCCCAGATACCTGGGAAATATTGAGAGACTGTTGCAGTGGGGTGGCTGCAACCTTTCCCTGGGAGACAGCCTTGGCCCGTGGAAGAATCAAGGAGACGATATTTGATAGATGTTTTCAGGTTTTATTCCCCCTGGCCGCACATGGCCGGAGCCCGGCAGGGACTCCAACAGCGACCTGCCCCCAGAACAGGTCTGGAACAACCCCCCCCGGGGTCCCGTGAACACTCCCTTAAGTACAGAACTCCCACGGGCTACATTTCAAACTGACCAATAGGGGACAGGATTTTGGGTACACATGACCAAGGGAATAGGGACAGAGAAACCCCGTGCCCCACGCATCCACTCATGCTCATCCCCCCCACGGGGGTCACCTCTTCAAGAGACCATTACAGAGATCCATTTGTATGTCTTTTTTAGTATTTTATTCTCGCTCATTATTTTCTTATGTTTTTAACTATTTGTGGGAAAGGGAAACTGAAGGGCCTTTTAGGTGTAGAAGTCTTCCAGCTATTTTTTGCAGTGCCTCTGGAAAAATGAGCCATCTGTAGACAAATATATGTGTAAGGATAAAAGAAGGAGAAATTTTAAAATTACTGAAAAGGACAATATACCACAAGGAATAAATACAAATGACAGGAAAGGGAAAAACAGTGTGTAAAATTTATTTTTTACAAAATGAGTCTTCTGGCTTTCGGTAATATAAATCAGGAGATAATGCTCTGGTGTAAAACTAGTGAATAAAAAGGAAATCATCACCATTAAATTCACATTTTGAAAAGGTTGCTACAATACCAAAATAGAAAATTTGCCACTTGCTTTACAGAAATTCGTAGAGTTCATATTAATTTGTGCTTATTTCTTGACACATTACTGCAACGCTTCAGACATGAAAATCACACCATTGCTGTCCTGCAATCAGTTCTGCATGGTGCTCAAATCACCCTGAATAAGCACTGACATTTTAAACTCATGCCCTGCTCTCACAGTTATCCTATGTCATTACATATCTCTGATATTTGTTTAAAAGTCTATCATGAGATGTTTACAGTGGCCATTAAAAGTAATGAATTTTTTTTAAAAAATGGACAACGCATCAAATATGGTGTAAGTATTGTTTTTTCAATATACTATGATTTTATAAATGTAAATAGTTGCAAACTACCACCATTGCAGCTACAGCCAAGTCATCTGAACTTGTGGAATATTTAAGAACCAAAATCTGATTTTTGCTAGAGCTAGATTGCTCTGCAGATCACACCTACGAAGGGGATCTACTTGAGATAAAAAATGGGTTTTTTACACTCATGGGTTGTATCAAAATTTCTATGGCTTGTGGAATTGAATAGTTCAAAAATTAATTAATTAGAAGAGAACCATCAAGGTTTTTATCTATGGTTTGTTCTAGTTTTTCACAACTCAATACATTTCAGAACAATCAGCACGGAACACTTCTTTACCTACCCAGGATACTTCCTGTAGAGCTCTGGAACTGAAACCTTACACCTTCTGCCTTATGTGACCATTAAACTTCAGGGCTGAAGGATCATGTTCACTGAGTCCACCAACAAATCTATAAATCTTTTATGCAAAATGGGTGGTGTATCCTTCAGGCCAGGAGGTACCTCCAGGCCAGAAATTCCTAAGCAGGATTAAGGACTGGAAGATCCTGATAGGGAACCAATAAGCTCTGTGGAGGCAGAAATTGCAGGTTTGAAGCTCTATCTTCCCATTTGGGACGCATGTAATTTTAAAGGCATGTTATTACTTGCAACCTAGAAAGACTCTTCATTTCTTGTAGAGATACAAGTATCCTTATGAAGATTTGCACACTCCTAATGGAGATCCATATCTCCATATAAGACAGGCACTCCTCTCAGGCACCCTTCTGTTCCCACTCTGTGGAATATCTGCTATAGGTGCCATTATGAGAGTCTTAACAATTCTCATGCATTCAATACAGAATTTAGTGATTTCTCTTAAGGCTCTCAGTACTGGTCTAAGTAGGAGGCATCTAAGGATTAGTTAATAACTACAACGTACAGCCCATACCCATCCATGATTTTAATCTAGTCCCTCAAAAATATAAGCAGGACCTGAAAACCTAAGGTATTCAAATGTTGACCTTTTTTTGCCTTGAGCAATCAGTAAACTTGAGGTAGAAAAATGTCAAAGGATGGGCTAAAGAGCAGAAATTATTTTGTGTGTGAAGCATGACCTGTAGCAATCAGTCTCTATGAGGAAAGTAGCATTTTTCAAATAGGTTTTTAGTCACAAAAGAAAACAAAAGTTTCAATTATAAGCAACTTTGAAATGAAAACTAGCTGGATATGAGAAGGAGAAGTTTGTTCACAGGGAAATAAACAAGCTGGAAAGAACCACCCTGATTCTAAAATTCAGAAGATGGAGAGCATGAAGGAGATTGGGCTTTCAGAGGAAAGAAGTGTAAATGAAATATTGACTTCTCATGGTATAAGAAAAAGACATTACACAGATAGTATTGTTATCACATATCTAGAACTTCTTCTCTCGTGAATGCACTCTTTGGGAGCAGTAAGACAGCAGGAAACAAGGGAGGTATTTATTTGAAGCTGTAAAAATTGGGAATAAGAAATACTGTAATCTTGAACATCCATCAGAGCATCATTGCTGTTTTCCATTTAGTGGCAAAATATGACTTTCTAAGGACTGCTGGAAGTATCAACATTTCACAAGGACAGCTCTGATGATAAGCGATGGTCCTGGTGTCCTAATAAGAAGCTTTAATACCATTTTTTCCTGCCTTGCCTTCATCCCTTGCAATGCCATGCTGCCAGTTATAAAAGCTCGGTGTAATCCCCAGAGTTTATAGAGAAAGTGCGTTAGGTGTAAGGAGGGTAAGGCAGACATTGGCTTTGGCACTTTGTGTGAACTGATGAAAAGCAGCAACTAACTCCTTTAATGGAGCAAGAGAGATGTACTCTCCTTTTGAATCACTATCCAGACAGTACTAGAGCAAGTAATCCGAGATAAAAGTTCACCATGTTTGTGTGTAAAAGTATACGTTCATGTACCTATCAGTAACATAGACTTCCACTAGAAAATAAATATTCACTTTTTTTTCTAGGTTTGCATTAATTCTGTACCTATCTCTACAAACTCAATAACAGTTTAAAAATCTGTGTCTAACAAAAAAAAAAAACCAACAACAACTACTGAATCTTCTTTTAAAAGCTATGTGATTACACTGTACGCAAAGTGAAAGGTAGTGAATTTAAGCATTTGGGATTCTGACTTTGACATACTTCTGGAACTGAAATCTCATCAGGAAAGGAGAACATAATTAAAACAGCTTTCTCTTGCATTGGTTCACTCATTAGGTATGACAAGTTGCACATAGCAGAAGAGTCTCGGCCTAGATTATCAATATCATTTTTTCACAATGTGCAAGGAGAGTAAAGGGCATGCAATTAAAACATGGTGTAAGAAAGCAGAATCACTTGGCTCCGAAAAAACAAAAAAAACCCAACTCACCTAGTTTTAGACAGTAAAATGAAACTGCAACTGATTAAATATTCACTTGAAAATTTTTCATTCTTCTAATAACACAGCTTCCTCTTACATCACTACTGTGAATTCCTCTTCTACTCTCTTTAACATAAGCATGATGTATCTAAAATCTAGTAAGATCTACAATGGAGTTTTTGCTAGATTCATTACAGCTTGCTGTCAAGTGGTCAAATCCACATAATTATTTTCTACCAATATCTTTTTGTGCATTCTCTCTGAGTGCATATCAGATCTAGTGAATATACGGTATATTTAAAAGTCCTCAGCAAGTCATTCAGTAATTACTATAAATAAAACCCCTTTGAAGCAAAGTGAAATACAATAATATCAAGACTAAAAAAGAAAAAAATCCTTCTGATTAAGAGGAGTTTGAGCCAACAGAAATATGACCATTCTGATGATATTAATGAAGCAGTACTGACAATGTTGTTATTTAGTTGCAAAATAAGACCTTCACTGAACTATGAAAACAGTCTGATAACTCATAATTCAATTTAAAAAAAAATTCCTTCACCATCCCCATTTGCATCAAGCAAATTTCTTGAATGCCACCCTCAGTAGCTTTTTGTCATGCCATGAAGATACGTCTCTCTCTTTTTTTCCCCCTCAGAAACCTTAGTCACAATGTTTCAGAGGTTGTTTGCAAAGATGCTGTACACAGAAATGCAGGATTCTTTCAGTTCTTTCATTTGAGAAATAACAGTGCCATGAGACATTAATTATGGTACATGCAAACAGCAGTGCGTACCCTAAGTCCTCACCTAACTTTACAGCAAGTCTCAAAAATGTGTATAGTTTCCACGTGTAGTTTTCTTCCCCAATGGCTGCAAGCATGGAGACCCATTGGCTAAATAAATCCCATGGAAAGACAAGAAACCTTAATGTGTAAACTGTTGCTTGTAAATGAGCTTGAATGGTTCACAAAGCCAAAAGAATTGTCTGCTTCTGACCATAAAACAGTCTTAAATCAATTTAGTCTGACAGTATTCGGCTCTTCCTGAACAGTGACCCAGAGACTGATGCCAGCTCTCTGGAGATTAGCCCGACCAGCTTGTATTCAACAGTAGCTCAAGTGCTTTTCTTCTGCTGGGAATCTCAGCAGAAAATGTTCCAGCACATTTAACACATGCACTGTGTGCGTGTAGGCACTTCCACAAGTGCACAGACGCTTCTAATGCTTTTAATGTTTTAAGAGAGCAGTGTTATACCAACAATACATTATCCGTTATTCATTAATAACTTTAATAGATGAGAGTATCGATTTGGTATATGCTTGAAAACAGAAAACAAGTCCACTACCTTCTAAGGGCCCTGGTTCCTTTCCTGCCTGCCTCTTTTCACATGTTGTCCTTGCACACTAATGCACTGTACCCCAGAGTGTTACTATGCAAGCAGCCAGCGTGGTGAGAACTCTGAAACACAGAGTAACTCTACAGCATGAATCATTTTGTGACTCCTTGTTGAAGTACCCCAGCTTGAGAGCAAGCTGGGNCAGGATGCCTGCAGTCGGACACGGTGAGCCAGGGCAAGGGCCACCCCAGCGTCAACTCCTTAAATGTTATGACAAATTTGTAGTTTCCTCTGTCATACAACAGACCTAAACCTCTGTAATGCAAATCTGACACAGCATTAAACTAGTAAGGGAGTACAACAAATTAAAAAATTAGGGACGTTTCTAATATTTTTGTGTTGACGAATGCCCCAGTTTCCGTTTCAAGAACTGCCCCATGCTTCTTTGCAAAGAAACAAAGCTGACCATTGCAAATGATCAGCTGTTGCTTTGTCTAGGTAGTTGCTAGACGTCTTCCAGTAGATTCTCCAAGCTCTGATGCCATCTGTCTCCACACAAGCTTCTTAATAAGCATGCTTTTTCAATGACAAAACAACATCCAAAGCTACAAGACTGATTAATGAGAGGTTTTATTTACTGACCAGCTGATTGCATTCTACATGGCTACAGTTTTGCCATGGCTCATACTGATGAGTCAGCTAACAAGTGATTGCAATTCCTGGAACGAGAGAGCAAATGCATTTTTGAGATGTGTTGCATTTCTTTGCTCTATTTAAATTAGCTAAAATAAGAATTAAAATATCCACAGCCATCTGCCCCTGTGTGGGCAGTCTGTGGGGCTAAACAGCAATAGTATAGGAGGGGAAGAAAGAGGTTCATAAACAGCGATTTCATGAAGTAAACATGAAATAGAGTGAAACAAGAAAACCCTCAACACTAAAATTTAGACAATATAAAGAGAGACAACATTTGGAATGGATGAACTGCACAGAGAAACTGAGGAGCGCACACATATAAGAGAGTCTAAGGGCACTCTTGAGTGATGGAAGCAGTGAAGTTCGCTCTGAAGACATAGTTACCATTTGATTTATCCAAGTTATAGAGATCTGTGTGCAGATGTAAAAGCTGCAGCAGCTGTGAAAGCACTTAAATACACCACTTAAAAGCACTGTGCTGTACCATGTAGTACGGAAGTAGGCAACCAGTATTTACAGCAGAGAGTGGATCAAAAACAAGAAGGCTGGAGACAGAAACGAGTACTATTAACAAGATGTCTATGATCATATTCACCTCAGAAACCAAGTGGTTGGTGTCAGCCTGTGCCATTCATCTTGAGGTGGCTATAATAAGTGATAATGATGAATGTAATTCACACAACCAACAGCTTTACTAGCAAGGTAAATCATATTTACCATTCTCCATTTTTGAAGTATGTGCCCTAAATATTAATTTACAACCCTCCACAGCTCTTATCTTATAGGCCAATATTTTTCATTAACTAATTTTTAGCCTTTATATTTTCATATTGTTCTTCTGGATGCTTTTAAGCAGCGTGGAACCCACTGAGGCTTTTTAGATGTTGTTAGGCATTTCCTGTGCAATAATTCACATATGCAGTAAACTAGACTTGGGCATCAGACAACAAAACATTTCCCAAAGAGCAACTTAGCTATCTGAAATAAAAGATGGAGCCATCTTCTAAAAGGGGTAAACAAAACAAGAGGACTTAATTGCAGATATCTTTTCCTAATATCTGAACCTACTTTTTTACATATCTACTACCAGTTCTCACAAAATACTGCACAGAACATAAACATCTTCCTATTACACTCATACAACCTCCAACAAATCCACGATCTAGAGGCATCATCTTTGGACTTCACAGAATTTCAAGAACTTTTATTTCTTCCTATTGGGTAGTTTTTAAAAACCATATATAGTGTAAGCAGTCACAATAGCCTGTGGCAAAGAAGTTTAACAGCTTATGTTTGCTTTGTGGATAGAACAATTTTTGTTTACGCATTACTTTCACTTGATGTAATTTTAGTTTAAGATTGGTATGGAGAGTGAATAATTACTTATCTTTCCATACCTGGAACAACTTGACAAACTCTTTTACATTCTTCTCTCTGCACATCTTTTAATTTCTCTCATTACAGATTGAAAATTCCCACTTGGTTAATTTTTAGCTCACATGGGAATGGTTCCATCCCTTACATCCTCCACGTTGACCATATTTGAGTTTTTTTCCGCAGTTTCCCTAATTTCTACTTCCTCCTTTTTTAAATTGAAAAAAATTGGCACTGCACCCAGTGCTAAAAATGCAGCAGCATTGTAATTTCTGAGTTGGCTTTCTAATCTTTCCCTAGTAAACCTAGTAAATAATACACTATTCTTTTGGACCATTACTGAGAACTGAGCTACCTCTTTCATTTAAACAACCGTAAGCCCAGTGTCTTCATTATAAATATTAAGATTTCCTGTAACTGATATAATTCATGTTCTTAGAAAATAGTCTTAAAGAATGATTACGCTATTCTATATCTAACAGAAAAAAAAAAAACAAACAAACAAACAAAAAAAACACCAAATCACTCCTTTCCTTGCTAAGAAATATGTTTTACCTTGATATTTAATTTGAACACAGTAATCACTTTCATTTATTTTTTGGGAATTTGGCTTTGTTTACATATACATTCCTAGATATAATTCAGACAACTGAAACTACTGAAGGTGTCAACTGTGAATTTGCAA
>VYZQ01021521.1:30917-41758 GCA_013400655.1 Mystacornis crossleyi
TTTTTTAGTAGAGAGAGTTGCATTTTAGAATTTGACCCAGTGCTTGTTAAGAGTTAGCTGAAAGACATCCATTGACTTCAGTGAGCTTCAGCTCAGGCCTGCAGTCAGTGTAACAAACCATTTCTGAAAAAGCAGAATGACAAAAATCAATGGGGTTTTTGATTTTGGATCAGTGGAGAATTACAATTTCAGTATATAAATTACACAGAAAGAGGAGGTGAAGTTACAGATGTGGGAGAGTAGCAGACACTGCATCGGAAAGGGGCACTGATTCTGCATGGAGATGGTAAACCGCAAATGAACAGAAATAATGTTCAGATTCTTAATTCACTGACAATCAACACTTAAAAGGAATTAACTAAATATATAAGCTCCACTAAACAGTGTTTTCTGATGGGACAAACGTGTTTTGTGCGGCGTTAAAAAAACAGGTCGCGCAAATATACCACTCTAGTGTAGCAATGGGCTGTAGGAAATATATCTAGGACAACTCTGGGACTAGGCAAGGAAATGCTAGAGCCTGCTTAAACCCCACCAGCTTAGGAAAATCTGAGAGCACTGGTTCCTGTTAGAGCTCTAACAGTATAGATTGCTATGAGAGCAGTAACATGCGGACCACTTCACAGAAATATAAACATTTTCAAAAGAAGCCTCTCCTGCCCAAATCTGACTAATTTCAGACAAATAGAAAAGCCTGAATTTTAGCACCTTCCCACCCCTGAAGGGGTGGGAAGAAATAAGTGTTTGGATTACTGGCACAAGAAAACCAGTCCACTGCACACATAAAAAGCCTGAGCATGATGTTGACATGACATGAGTCAGCCTGGAGCACCCAGCTCAGTAGTGTATCCCCTTTGTGCTGATTGGGAGAGGAGGAGAAGGAGGAAACAACTCCAGAGGCGATCCCAAGCCACAGCTGTGATAAGGCATGGCAGAGGAGACTGGAGATGGAAAGCAAATTGCTTCAAAATGGCTATTTTCATGTTCAAAGCAACGAGTATCCAACAATTTGCCAGTTATGGCTCATCTGATGCCAAATGTCTCCACACTTTTCCCCAAAAGCGTTCATTTTATGCAACATCACCCTTATAAACGTAAAGCTAACTGAAGTTTCAACCATTTGAAATCCAGATGCACAAGTAACTGCTTATCTGCATCTCCACCATAATATGAAAGGCAGGAATGAGAAAAGCCTCAGCAATATTCTGTCATTACCACGTGGCAATTAGACTACTCTATATATATTTCACTTGACATTTCATTGATACAGCCACTTCCAGTAAGTTGTATTACATCTTTGAACTGGCCTATCCTAACGGAGCCTAGCATGGATTTGGATTGGCACCAACATCACTTCAAAACCTGCCAGGTCCCTCAGCCATTCCATTTGTAACTTTCACATCATTTCTCATTCACAGTTTAGACCTTGAGCAGAAAAGAACTGCATGGCAGCCTGCCAAAAGAAGTGTTTATTGTTTATAAATTATGAACAACGTGTGTATTTCGGCAATTGGCAGTTTCTATCTTAACTAAAGCAAGCTTTATTTATAGAAAATTAGAACATCTTGTTTTGTCCTGTGTTATGGCAGATTGTCTTAGATGAAATGAAACACATGTATGAGCCATATTAAAAACTATGGCTTAGTTTGTCCAGACCCAAAGGGTACATTTTAGTTCTTGCATTATTAAAAGTTATTACCACTAATTAGGATACAGAAGCAATATTTTGTACCTATCTAGGGGAAACCTGGTTACTTTCCATGATATCTGCAATTTTTCTAAATAAACCTTAATGTTTGCAATATCATCTGACTTTAGTGCAAATCCACAAATGGAAAGTGGCAAATCAGGTGCTAAATCTGAATGCTGAAAATATTACTGAAAAAAAATTTAAGTGTTTCTGCTACATTTATTGGAACAGCATGACATTTATTTTTTCCAAAATAGTATCAGAAATGCATGCACAAAAAATAAGTTCACTAATTTCCTGATTTTCTTTTTTAAATCTTGTCTATTTTTCTGTTTCTTATAAAGAGACACTAAAGGATCACAAGAGAGAGCTGTTATGAAAATACCTGCAGTAGTGATAGAAATATTGAGAAGCTCTGAAGTATTCACTTCCAAATAAAAGCTTGACATTGTGATTTCAGTTCCACAGAGCAGAGTCTAGCAATATTTGAAAATAATGAGAAACAATCACTTGCTGCATTGATAAATATCTTGAGAATATTGCCACAAAGTATTGTGATTTTTTAAGAACGGGTAAAATATAGTTTGTTTTCAAAGCTAATTTATATCTGAAGTGTTCTCTTTAGCACATAATACAAGTTTAAAGCAATCACCTATACAAAGAAAGAG
Source organism: Mystacornis crossleyi (assembly GCA_013400655.1). Classification (NCBI taxonomy): domain Eukaryota; kingdom Metazoa; phylum Chordata; class Aves; order Passeriformes; family Timaliidae; genus Mystacornis; species Mystacornis crossleyi. The sequence continues at coordinate 33,276 of VYZQ01021521.1, forward strand.
CTGGAATGGAAGTAGGAAACAAATGGAACAGAAGAAAAGAAAGGGGAGAATAAAAGGAATAGGCGGAGAAAGAGAGAACAAAAGAGTATCTTAAGCCATTCTCACCCTGTCTTTCTGCAAGTTGTAGAAGACAGATGATCAGGAAAGAAATGGAAGAAGGACTGGTTTGGAAGCTTATATAACGCAGCATGAAACAGCCAAGTGTAGGAGTCCTCACAGAGTTTTATAAGGAGGCTGCTGAGACAGGCAAGAGTGTTCCCTTCCTGCTGCCAGGAGGCACAGCCTCATGCTGCTGCACCTCAGTGGCACTACCCTCATTGCATCGCTGCTCTTCAAACTGGCTGGGTGCACAAAGCAGTCTTCGCTGCTTTTGGGGTTTTTATTTTGGTCTAGCGTCAAGGAGACTATGATGGCAGTGGTGGGTGTGGGAATCACCTGTACGGTGGTAGAGGGGAATCCAAGACTACAAAGTAAATTTCTCCCCCAGTTTCAGAGATGAAAGTTACCCAGGCTGGGAGTTGATCGTGTTGCCAGACCAGCCAAAATTCAGCTCTGGAGCAAGGAGAGCAGCAGCCAGCTGTGCACAGACCCTCGTGCAAAGGGTGCCCGAACCTACAGCGTTGCATGCTCCCACACATCCCGGACAAAAGCCCACGCAGGCTCTGCCGCTGCAGGGCAGGAATGCAGGAGCATGTAGAATGGTGGAGCATGAAGCGCACCTTGCGCTAGCTGCGAAAGAGCTGAAAAAAATGAAGAACGGAATTAGGAGTTAACAGAATGAGGGAGAAGGTGGGAAAACAAGATCTGTGGGAACATGAACACTGTGCCACAACCTTTTTTGTACCTGTATTATGTTTTATTCTGATATAGAAAAGTATGTCACAGCTCATCCCTTGTATTAAATAAATAAATCTGTGAATAATATCATCTCTGTCTTCTCTACAAGCTTGACAGGTTTCATTTTAACACTATTTTCACCTCCACCTTCCTGGAAATGAACTCAGAAGGTAGCTGCTCCAGAACTCCTTCCCGAGATCAAACCAAGAGAAAGATATGCACAAGTAAAAGAAATTAAGTGTGACATATAAAGTGTCACTTTTACAAATATGTATCAGCATAATACAAGTCTGACTTTGCAGGATTTCCAGCCATACATGCACGTACACAATTTTGTCCTTCCAGTCTCTGAAAAATAACAAATTAAAAAAAACAAATTAAAAAAAAACACAAATTTTAAGCAACTTGAACACCAAAAGTTTTAACAACTTTTAATTTCTATGCGTATCAGCTGTGCATGATACGCATAGAAAATTTCTGACACTTAGAAATTTGTCTGTTACTGAGTGCACCTGGAGCTCATGATAGAGCACACAGCACTGAGACGCTGGTGTTCTGCCTATGACATAGCATGACTAAAAAGTACATAAATTAAAGTTACAAAAAAAATGCTGTGGCATAGACTTCCCATATGCCTCTGAATATTTTAATATCCCTGATGGGGGTATCTAAATGGCAGCTGTTTTAATTCAGACAGCATATTTACAGCCCTTATATCTCCATCTCCCCATGTGTCACATTCTCCACCAGAGACGCAGCTACAGAACATATCTAGACTTTGGTCTTATTTTGGCCCCGTTTGATTCATTCTATCTCTAGGTAGCCAGTAATTATAGCTATATATATAACCTTTAGCTTTACAGTGATATGTATGGTTACACCTCTCCTCTCTTCTGTAAAATCCTTTAGCTGAGTGTTCTGAATTCATTCCTCTTTCGGGGATAATGCATGTCTCAGTGTTTCTGCAAGGGTACAGATCAGGGGCTATGGTGCTAATTTAGCATCAGCATCACTACTGGAGAAACAGTTATACTCTGTATTGACTAATTTTTCTCCTGTGACTGTATTGAACCTGCTTCTCAACCTTTTCTTCACGGAATGCCATCACCATCTAAGTAATACATCATCAGTGCAGTTCACTCTGATGATGTATTATACTAACATATCATTAGTGCAACAGCAGAGCAAGGCGCTTTGATGATGTATTAATGCAATACATCATCAGAATGAGTCACTCCGATGATGTATAACTCAAAAGATGGTACTATCCAGGGAAACATGGACATTCAATAAATCAGGAACCACATTAAAGAATAAAATCTAGGACATCTTCTAGGGAAAAACAAAGCTTCAGAAAGCTTTGAATGAATATAGCATGAGGTTTTCCCTAAAACAAAAGCAAACAATCAAAAATAGAAAGGGATAGAATACAAATTGTCATATTAATTTTATCAGGAATGCAGATTTCTGGAGAGTACAATTACCATGATATTTAAATTTGAATTCTCTTCTGCAATGACACAAGATATATGCAGGGCATTTTAAGTTAGTGAAAGATGATGTGATACAACTGGTAATATAATCACTTGAGACTTATCATATCCTACCTGGAAGCAGAGAAAAAGTGAAGCAAATGCAAAAAAATCCAAGTCTCTTCCCTGCAAAAAAAAAGGTTGAAACTTTTTTAAACTGCTGAAAGGAGCAGTTAAAATTTAGTGTTAAGATTTACTGCACACTTTACATAAATCTAACAAATCAGTCTATTGACAGTAGTGCAAGCAGAAATGGCAAACTTTAAATAAGTATAGCACTGAGGATTAAAAGGTACTTAACCATAAATATTTATATAAATATGCTAGTTCCGTAGGTATGGTTAATAGGAAAAAAAGCACATATCCATAGATTTACACAACTAATTTCAGCCTACCAAATGTCAAATCCTAAATACAGCAATTACTCATAAAAAAACTACTAAATGCAATTTTGAGTTACTTGCAAAATTTATAAGCAAGTTCAATTACCAAATTAAAAAAAAAAAATTCTGAATTTCAACACACTGAACAAACCTAATATGAAACAACAAAGCTTTACTGGTCAGAAAAAATACATATTTTGGGGAAAAAAAAGACAGAGGTCCTTTTCTCACGTGTCCTTGAGGTTTAATGGTAGGGCCATTAAAAATAACCACTGTATGAAATATCAGATGGCACTCTGCTTAAACAGTGAAAGACTTCTTTAATGTTACATGTTTATTTTTGGGTTTCTTATTCAAACAAACACCCGGCTTTTGCTCACACACACTTGCACATACAGACACCCTACCCACCACATACCTTAACGTGCTTAAAAGGGGGTAACTTCCGAGCAAGTCTTTTATACCCTGAGACCTATTGTTCAGCAACGGCTCTACAAATCCCCCTGCCATGAGAACTGATAGATTTTTGTTGATGTTGTTTTGTTTTGTATTAAATTGGCCTCAGCTGCATTTGATTGCTCCAAGCTTGTGGAGATTTTCCAGCTGAGGCCCTGCAATCCCCTTTAGGATTTAACTCCTCAGTCTCACTTTCCCCAGCTCCCCAAATCCCACTTCTGCTGATACAAATAATGAATGTGCTCATATGCGTGTGTAGGAACGACAGGGAGAAAGTCTCAGTGTTTAAGTGGTAACCCTGAGCCTTTGTGTTCAAAATGAAACCTGGCGTTCCCTGCAGGCGGTGATTGCAGGGCTTGCTGAGCCCTCTCCGTGGCCCAAGCACAGTCCCAGCAGATCTTGCTGGCTGTCATCACTCTGAGCAAAACTCTGGCGTTTCAAGTCATCCCAGTCACTTTATGAAAGAAATCACTTTTCTCGAAGCACTTCAAATTATTGCAGTCTGTAGAAGGAAAATATATTTAAAACATATTGGGAAGCCCCCTGAAGATGGAATGGAACTAGTAAATATTGATGAGAGAGAGGAAGTGGGGCTGCTGTGCAGAGGTTTGTCTCCAAATATCAGCTTACTTCAGCCCGCAACCTATGCTTGGGGATCACCGGCCCCATCGTACCAGCACTACTCACAGAACCAAAGCTGGAGGTGCTCTGGGACTGGAGAACTTCCCCACTCGGCCCTGGCCAGCTGGCATCCATTACTGTCTCTGGGGCATGGTGCACAGAGCCAGAGAAAGAGCAGATCCCCCCTCCCGTGCCCCTCTCTGGCTGGTGATAATCATGTGAGTAAATGTCACAGTCTGCAGCAAGTTGCAGCACTGCTGTTTGGGTTTAAAGCCAGGGATCCTGATTCAGAGCTGCAGGCCAGGCTGATGCTAGCCACGGCACAGGGGGTGCTGGGCTTAGAGAAGAGTCCATTCTATCAATAAAATACAGTTGCCCTGAGTGGCATAAAAAGTATACAAGGTTCTCAACTGCCTCAGCAGTAGCAAAGAGAGAAAGAAGCATTTTTTGTTCTTAACAGAAGTCCTTCCCATGCTGTTTTGGACTGAACCAATCCTGCCCATATTCCTAGGGAGTTGCAGTTCCTTATATGCATTTAAAAGCCACCCTAAAACTCAGCAGTTTTCTAAGTGCTTTTACTGGCTAACAGCTGTAGTTTTCCCTTTCGTGTCCTTGTGTGTTCATGACACCATATGAAGTAAAAATATGCATTTATGTGCAGAACTTCAAACAAGCATGGAAGAACCCTGCTAATGTCTCTGTGTTTTAACCAGTGGGGCCAGGCCATGACTTACCACGTAACAAAGGGTGTTGAGGCAGTTGTGTCAAAAGAGAAAAAAATGAGCAGAAATGCTCCCTGTCACAGTATACCTTACACTAATATCGAGCCAATTTTAATATGTATTAAAGTCAAACATAGAGAAAAAAAAAAAAGGCTGACCTAAAAAGACAGTATCAACTATGAAGTAATATCAAGGAATAAGCCTCCTCAAGTCTCACTTCTTTTGCAGATGCTGCTTTTTTATTTTTTAGGACATGGTTCTGTAAAATTACAAATGGAAAAGGAGCCTTTTTCACTTGGTTTAATTTTTAATTGAAACCACCGTACATGACAATACAGACCGTAATCAAGAAACAGAGATGGAATTCTTAATACCAAAGTCCTTCTCAAATTCAAGTGCAAATAAATTAGGAGTATTAATTACATCATGTGTGAGTCAAGACCTAGTTATTTCTGCTAAATGTAAGAGGACTCTATTAACTAGACTGTGGTTTTATACTTATACAACAGAAACATCTCTACTTCCTCAATCTGCAGGGCAAGAGCACTCAAAATGAACATATTTTAAGTAATTACTCACACTTGATCCCTTAGTCCTCATTACCCAGGTCTAAAAATTGCTCAGTCCTTTCCTTCTTACTTTTAAGAAAAGGATTACTTTTTAGCTTCTAACTCCCATTTTGTATGTAATCAGTGATCCTGAAATCATATCAAAGGACAGCCTCAAATGTAGAGTGAGGAAAATAGTCCATAAGCTCAATCCTAATAATTTTATTTCTAGACCACAACACCAACTTTATTAAACACGATGCTCTGGGGTTTGCTGTTCCCTGAGAGGCATTTTTACATTTTACTAATTTTTTCTTCCAAATAAAACTATTGTAATTTAATGTTTAGAGGTTGCCATTTTATTGAGACTTTTTCTTAATACTCTACTGAAATCTGGAAAAGAACATCTACACAGTAAAATGTAACACTTCCTCTTACTCAACAGTGTTGCACTTCTGACTGAGCACAGTATATAGCTCTAGACTCTGTAGGTAGAACAAATTACTCGGCTTTAAATATAAATTTAATTTCAAACCGTTCTGCAGATAGAACCTCTCTGAAAAAATTTTATTTGGGCATTCAAGATGGGGTGTTAAAGACTGAGACATTCAAGGAATTTAGTTCAGAATCATCTTTGTCAGTATGATAGTGTCCTTATGTCAATCAGAAATAGTCTCAAAGCAAATTCTTTCTCTGGGCACTTGTATCTTGAAGTTTAAATTAAGTTATTTATTTATTTATTTCATCTGAACAGAAAATACAAGAGACTCTACCCAAGATGGCTTTAATCCCCATAGAATTACAGAAGCTATGGCAAGTGTTTACACTTCTCATGCTATTTGTCCCATGGTATGTTATTAATGTTTTTCATGTGTCATGGCATCCCCTGGAATGATTCTCTACCTACACTGAACCATAAAATGGTTCTGCTGTTGAAAGCTGTGCTTTGAAAAACTGGGTCCCATAAAAAAATGTAAACTTAAAGGTAAGAAGAATAAAAAGGATCTCCTAATTCCCCTTACCATGAATTTCATTACAAGGGAACTCTCTTTGGTGACTTAACATAACAAATTCTACAAATGGACAAGCTATACTTGGTTCAGTTCTGAATATGTCAACCATTAAACACACTGAAGTGGTTCTGGGGGAACATCAACAAACATCAACACGTTCAAGAAGTTGCCCATTTTCGTAGCAATACGTAGACAGTAAGCTTTAGAGACTGAGTATTTGTGAGTAAGCTACAGGCAACAGCAGTATGCACATCTAACCCTGCTAAACTTTTGTAATGCCATCTTAAACTCAGCTGTAATAAATAAAAACCTCTCTTTAATTTTTTTCCCAGCAGTTTTACAAGATGGAAGTGCAAGTTCTAATAAAATATATGGTTTAATTAACTAAACTTATGCTGCAGTGTACATTAGAAGTGGATGATTTACAGAGTGTTATCCTCTTCAGGACAGAATAATGCAAACAGCATAATTAAAAGTTGATGAGAAGTGTATTTATTGAGTACACAGGAAGAATAGACACTCAGATTTATGATACACAAAGTGTACCTTTCATTTGCAATATTAACATTTTAAAGTCCAAAGCATCAGCATAATGCATCCAAAGTGTTCTATGCAGCATCCATATAATTCAACCCTGTTAAACCTCACACTGCTGATGGTAAATTATGTGACCCGAACATATACAAGTGTAACATGATATATTGTGATATCATGATTATGTTCATTGAGATGTCTCTGGATGCAATACATCACATTTGCCTGTCTGTAAGTACATGTGAAATAGTTGAAGGGCCATTCGTTTATTTGTGACATGAATTTCAGAGCCTTTAGTCATAGACCCATCAATGTAAAAGAAGTCACTGTTTAATTTTAATGAAAGTACTTCTAGAAAATTCCAGCTAGTATTCATGTAGATCAGGGCCTGTTGAGCCTTGGGTATTTGATATATTATTTTGAGAGTTCAGAAAGTGCATAACCATTCTAGAAGATAAAATGTATATTAATATCCTGGGAATTTTCAAACCTGTTAGCTAGGTAGACACAACCTCAGAAGACACTTTTATTTCTGTCCTTATATTCTCCAACATTCTCCTATTGGGAAAAAATCCGTTTTTTTGAGGTGCAGAGGCAGATACTATGAACAACACCTATTATCCAAACATCAACGCTATTGAGTTTTTTAGAAGATACATACAGATATCACGTACCAAGTAAGGCTTTTTGTCAATATCTAAATCATCAGGTAAATATGCTCCCAACCAGCTGTAACATGTCTCAGTTATGAAATGAATTTGTCTTCCTTGTAAGTATATTGTATTTTGAACAGTTTGATGCACAAAGAAACTTATAATGGGGGTTTGAAGATCCATGTTAAATAAATAATTGTGGCTATAGTTATAAAAACAAATGTGGAGAGAGGGGGCAATTCATGGGAAAAGAAAAATAAGCTTCTTTATATANAAAATAAGCTTCTTGATATAGCACCATCTTAACATATACATTATTTTCAGAAAATAACTTTTTGGAAAGGTGGAACTAGATGAAAAACATCTGCTGGTCCCTTATAATTAGGAATTTAATTCTTTCTGAAAACTTTCTTTAACTCCTCTCCCAATTTAAAATGTATTTAGAGCAAAATGTTTGGGGTCATTCTATGAACTCAGCAGAAGTGGCACACAGGTCTGCTAACAGAGATGAAAATAGTTAGATATTTATCAGGTTTTCCATACATAACATGATTTTAATGAAAAGATAAAAGGTGCTGTGCCCTCTAATTAGAACTTTCTTATTATCCACATGTAAACACAGGGGAGAAATTTTACTAGAAAAATGGATGGCCAGATTTAAACCACCAGTGTTTGTTTCTCCCATTACCAATGCTCAGTTGTGAACTTAGATTCCCAATTATGTGAAGAGGAGCTCGTAAGTTTGGATGGGTTCACTACCACGACCAAGTACTTATGTGGTGTCATATTTGTGCACACAATCTTCCCCACATGTGCTCTGGCCTCTGGCCCCAGCCTTGCTACGTGTATGCTTACAGTTAAATAGTATTTGAAAGCTTTTGATAAAGGTGGTAAATAAATGGTAATATAAATAAATATAATAAACGGTAAATAAAACCATGCCCCAAACTCCACTGTCTTTCCTTTCAACAGAAATATGAATGGCTAAAAACACACACCAGNCAGAAAGATATAAGGATAAAGATGCTAAAGTTCAGATTAACAATCAATATTTAGACTTTAAAATTAATTTTTTGACTTTTTCTGAGAATAGTCAACACCAGATACCTAACATATATGAGCTAAGCTCACTTTTGCTTAATGGGAAATGTCTTCTCAAGGGCAAGTCAGGATATAGCAAAGGA
>VYZQ01021522.1:6101-19721 GCA_013400655.1 Mystacornis crossleyi
CTAAATGGTCATGTCTTCAAAGTGATGATTGGTAAAAGGCAACTTCTGTCTAACCTGTAGATCATGCATCCCTAATATATACTAATCAAGATGTACTTTGTTGTTGTCACAACAAGATAATGTAATCAAATAATCAAATAGAAGAAGTCATCAGCTACAAATAATGACTTAGCACTAGAAAATGAATGTTACTCCTTTTTGTACAACACAGTCTCTTTCTGGAAATTGAAGGAGATGCAGCCCTTGAATTTATTTGCACAAAATGCAACGTGCAATCCCAAAACACACACAGCTCAAATTTGCATTTAATTCAAAGGTATGAATAAAATGAACATTAATTAAGAATTTTTTTTTTTTTTTNTTGTATTCAAAGGTTTTAAAAAAATGAAAATTATTTAAAAATTTTTTTTTTTTTTTTTTTTTTTTTTTTTTTTTACGCAGTGGATATTGGCAGTTGGGTTTGTTTTTTCATATCTTTCGCCTTTTGGTGGAGCTTTTTTCTTTCTTCTTTTTTAGGCTGTTTGTTTAGCTTAATTTTTGTCTTATTTCCTCTGTTCTTCAGATGTTTGGGATTTTTTGTTTGTGTATTTTTATGTGGGGTTTTAGTTCTTTATGGGGTAGGTGCTCTTGTTTGGCTTTGTATTTGTTCTGATTACTGTTTTATTATGTTAAATTAAATTTCAGGTTGCTACTGCTGTCTTCTAGGGATTTCTGCAGCTAATAGGTTTTCTTACTTTAAACAGCTGATACATGTAAAATTTGACATCCATTTTCAAAATGGAGGCATCTCTTTTTGATTTAATGAAAAATTACTGTCAATTTCTTTTATGTGATCTCACTCTCAAGGAATTGCTAATAATAAGGAATTGCCACATCATACACCTGACACATGTCGAGAATAATGGTAAAGGAGATAATTGTTTATCATTTTAATCATTCAACTTCCAGCGGGGAAAAAAATATTGTATTTAAGTGGTATTTGTTATTAATACTGGTATACAAGACGTTGCCATGGTGAGAAAACAGTCATTTTGGCTGGCACTAAAACACATGTATTTTGTTTGGTACCCAAAGGAACTCCAAATAAAGCACAAAATGAGCCAGTTTTCCAGATTTCAATGCAAAGTGAGGTATTCCAGTGCAGCTGCTTTGTTCCTTTCTTTAGATATGGCAAACTTTTTAAAAGATGAAGACTTTTGTAGAAGAAATGTAAATATGTAGTATAAATCTGTGGATATTACTATATAGAACTAATGCAAGAGGTTATTCATCAAAATGTGCTTCTTTCAAATGGCCATCCTCCATACTGCAATGACAATTATTAGTCTTTGGTGAACATCAAAGAAATAAAGCACAGAATACAAGCACTGCAGATCAAAGAAGGAAAAACATATCTTTCAAAATAAGAACTTGACAGAAGTAATGAATATTTGAACTTGAAGACTGAATTTGAGTGTTGAGATAACTTAATGGCTACTGACTTGCACTGTTGTATAAGATTGAGATTTTGTAGTTGTTTTGAATTCCTACACTCTTGGCAGACTCTCCTGCAAGTTATCATAAAAGTATTATTCTCTCTCTCTAAAAATTAGCTGATATTGCTCAAAGATATTCTTCTCTCATAAAAAGAAACACGAATTCATGAAGATAGGAGTGAGAAATGACTTTTGCTTTGGGAAAAATTGCAGTTTAAGAGGTAGGGGGAAAGCTCAAGACTTCACTTAAAATAAATCAGCATTCTGAGTTTATGGCTCAGGGCAGTGAAAACTTTCCATGATACATTTCATACCTTAGCAATAGATTATTTTGCTTTTTGAACAGATTTTTCAGATCTGTCTAAAAAATGCACGGAAGGGAACTTGCACATATGATCATCTGTGTAAGCTGGATGAATCGGAACAGTCCACAGGTCTACAAAATTTATCTTGTTTGATGTGACCACAAGGGGAAAAAAAATCTATTATTCTGGACTAGATAGATATACCTATGATATTTAGATTTATGAAACCTGAAACATCACAGCTATTTTTTATGCTGGAGTTGAATCTGGTCTAGGATGTCGAATGCCATGGGAAGGGTTTCTACAGATGCATAAGCAGCAAAAGGAAGACAAGAGAAATCAGAAGCCTAATGATGCTTGGGGCAGGGACACTGGTGCTAGGGAGTATGGAGAAGGTTGAAGTACTGAATGCCTTCTTTGCCTCAGTCTTTACTTGTAAAAAAGCCTTCTGAAATACCTGCTGGGAATCAGAGGGTAAATCTGGAGCAGGAAAGGTGTACCCTTAGTGGAAGAGTGTCAGCTTAATATTTAGCTTAGCTTAGCTTAGCTTTAGCATTACTTAAATAATCTGGACGTAAATGTCCATGAGCAGTGATGGGAAGCATCCATTAAAGCTGATGGAGGCAGCTGATGTCATTGCAAGTCAGTGTTAATTCACAAGGGGAAGTTAGACGTTAGCAGCCTGATAACCTTCCCTGATGGAGTGTCTGGCTTGGTGGATGAAGGGAAAGGAATGGATTTTCTCTCTTTTGGTTTCAGTAAGTCATTCGACACTGTATCCCATATTTTCATAAAGAAGCTGTGGAAGTTTGGGCTGGATGAGCAGAAAGTGGGGAGGGCTTAAGAATGGGTGACTGGTCACCCAACCAGAGGGTTGTGACCAGTGGCTGAAGTCTAGTTGGAGACCAGGTGTATGCCATGGGTCAATCTTGAATCCAATCCAGTTCAGCATGGTCTGGATGACTGGTTAACTGCAAATGAACAGTAAAATCTTTCCTTTAATTCATTACGTTTTTTCATCTTATTATGTTTTGTGCTTATTTAGCTTTCTGATAAAATGAATGCCATAAATTTAAGAAAAATATAGTTTATTGCCTTTTGATTCAGATGTCTTTTGTCATTTATATAGGCTGAGACAGGAAAGCAAGCATATCTGACAAACTATTTCCAGACAATCAAGAGCAAAGACAACAAAAACTTGACTGCTGCCTAAAATATTGGAGATCATTCTTAGGCTTTAAAGATTCACTTTTATTTTTAGAAGTATATGGTTTTTACCTTTCCATTTCCTTTTTCCCTTTTCCTTTCTTTTTTCTTTTACTGTGTGCTTGTACAATGATTTTGCTTGAGCTCATAATGAAGTGCTTTTGATCAGCACTAAAAAAGGTCTGCTGGTTGAGTCTTTAAATGCAAAACTTGTGATGAGAATAAACTTCAAGGTCTCAGAATGCACTTATCAGATCTACTGTATGAATAAGTGTCAGGTCCCAGAGCAGATTGCATAAATCTTTCTGGTTGAGCTTGGTGAGTGCAAAGCTTAATACCCACAGGCTTGCAATCTTTTTGAAGGTGATTATAATTCAGCACCAGCTTTGCATCCTGGATGAAGGTTCCCCTTGAACACAAAGTATGTTACATGCTTGTGTGCTAGTGATCAAAATACCCAAAAGGTTGCCGGTCTTGCAATTCTTAAACCTGCAAAATGATGTTAAAATACTACATTCACTCAACTAAGCTGTAAATTCAGTTATTGTAGATTAAAGGCACAGTTCTGCCTTATATGCCAAAAACTAATTTCACTCATAGTATTTTTTTTTTTTTAACCAAACATCATGGTGCAGCATAACTCAGAGATTTACTGAAAGTTTATAAATGGTATGTTTAAGATTTCATGAACTTTTTTTTCTTATTTCCACCTTCAGGCAGCAATTACTGCCTGAGGAAGCAAATATGTACCTAATTTTCCAAGTAAATGTAGACAGTAGATGTTCATCCATGATTGTTTAGGATAAATTTGCAGTCATACTATACAGAGTTTTAAGATTTAGTTGTTGATAAGTAACAATATATTGTTTTATAATCTGCTTGTTTTAACTCTTCGTTTAGGTAGTGGTCCCAAGCTTTTCAGTTTCACAATTCTACTAAAATTTTTTATTGTGGTTTTTTTAATTTATTGGGAATTATAAGTTTTGTAATGTTGTCTCCAACCTCTTCCTATCAAAATACTGAAGATAACAGATAATAGAGCTTGTTATTGTAACAGTCTATTAAAAATACTCTTAAAACTCTATTAACCTCGTACAAATTATTTTCTTTATTAAACCAAAGTACGGTGTGATCTCAAATGTTAAAGAGTATACTGCTGAAAAATTTCTCCTACTTTTAAAAGTGTAGCATAAACCAAAGTATAGCTCAAAAAAATTCATAACATTATTTTAGTAATTCTTTATCTTTGTTTTTTGATGATTACAAAGTAACAAACTAATTTGCAAAATTCACTGATTCACATGAAGTCGTGCTTCCAATCCTTGATCAAATGTATTTTAAACCTAGTTTAGTTAAACAGTTTCATCTTCCCTTGCCAGTAAAGTTTTAAGATCATTTTGTTTCAACTTCAGTATTTTCCTAGAAAAGGAATATAAGCTTTTTCGCTTTCAAAACAAGTCTATTTGTCATTTCTATATCATGTTGGGAGGTATTACAGAACACTTCTTCCCTGGCTTTGTGGTCACATCCAAAAGATTGTCTATAAGCTCAAATAAAGAGCAAAATTTGTTATAAATAAGTAGACTTAAACTGGTTTATCACATTTTATCAGATCACTAAGTGGACTCCCTCTTCCCCTAAAAACAAACCAAAAAAAATATTCTTAATAATTGTAAGCTATAGAGATACCTTAGGAGAAGTATACTGATATGAGTTAGAAGGACTCAAAGCTTAGCTGTATCATACTGCTATGTCCTGTTTTAATTGTATGTTGATTTCAAGGACTATTTTGTTGCCGCAGTGTTCAGGGNTTTATTGTGTATAACAGTATAGTGTGGCTGTACTGTATCTAATACACCACTGTTACATGGATATTAGGTGCTGTAAGGTAGATAAATAGTCACAAAAGGATCTTACGCATCACAGCAGTACCGTTATAAGCAATTAAGTTACACTTAAGACCTATAAGGTGGTGAATTAACTCATTTTTGGGGTAAGTGTCCTAATATGAACTGATGTTTACGTTCTTACTGTTGCTCATTTATCTCTCTTTTTCTTAACATACAGATAAACATACATACACACACAGATATGTACAATGATATGTACAATATGTGTGTGTGATGATATGTGCACAAATATGCTCATGTTTTATTAAATCTTCCCTGGCAATTGCACCTTTTCTGTTGATATGTAGAGTTTGACCAGCGGCTAGGAAATAAATCATCACTGAGGATGAATCAAGCATCCTGTTCTTCCATCTATTCATCAAGCTTATGTACAATGTAAATTTATAGCAGTTAGTTGTAGCCCCAGCAGTATTTATATTTGAATTCCATTTGGGATGCTGTAAGGAAGTTCCAGCAAGGTTTATCATAATTTTCACTCTTGTGTTTGTACTTAAGTCGGTATAAATAATAGTTATACTGGGATAACACCAGTCAAACCAGGGCTTGTAGTAAGAACACTGTTTTCATAAAAAAAAACCACCTATTACTGAGTCTGTTAAAACAGTAAAGCTTCTGAACTCCTGATACCACTATGGACATCATGTTTTTCTCATGCTAATGAGAAGACTGTATTTCAACCTAACCAGCAGCATTGAATAAGTCAGTGATAATCAAAATCTTTCACTGCCTCTGTTTCCCTAAATTTCTAAAGTTATCTGAGGTGATATTCAAAGCCAAAAGGATATTTTCCTAGGCAGACTCATTTTATTCAACTACAGGAAACTATGATCTCTACATAGAGAGATATTTTGGGTTTTTTACTTTTTGGGCAGGGAGATATTTTTCCCCCCTTCAAATTAGTTTATACTGTCAAACTTCTACAATCAAGGATTTTAAAGGTTCTTTTGTTTGCTAAACGTGAAACTCTATTTCTCCTAAATGTGAGGAAACGCTAGTGTTGTTACCAGGACTGTCAAGCATGTAAAATTGTGGTTTTGGAAACACGTGAATGCCATTCTTATATGCAAATTTTTGCATTCTGCTGCTTTTTTGAAAATTCTTTTATTACATAGGCCAGTTTATCTCAAGGAGAAACATAAAATATACCACAGATTTTTTAAAAAATTAAAATTTCCCACGATAAGGAAAAATTAAAAAGCAGGACCAGAGAAATACACTGATGTAACAGCCACTTATAAAAAAGTTGGAATGAAACACTAGTCTCTTGAGTTCACTGCTATGCTGGCTGTACCACAGTATTCAGGAATAATTATAGGGAAAACACTGAAATCCTTTTTCAGGTACTTTTTTTTTTTTTTTTTTTTTTTTTTTTTTTTTTTTTTTTTTTTTTTTTTTGTATGCAGAAAGCATAACCATTTACCAGTGGAGGCTCAGGCAACCAAAGCTCCTTTCCATGGCAATAAGATGCTCACTTGACAGTAGTGTCCTTAGAAATATGAACTGAGATGCTCCACTCTGGTGAGTTAGTAGTTCCTAAGGTCACACAGGGCAGCAGAACTGTAGGTGCTTGCTGTTTTTGAACAGTCTGTGGAATGAGACATGATTCTTATGCATAGCTATATTGGCTCGGAATATCTAAATTTATCTAAATTCTACCTGAACAACACTTTATTTTACCCAATATTTGTCTTTGGTTTCTCATCTAGTCAGTTAATGAGATCAGAATCTCACTTATTTCCCTTTTTCCCATTTCTGTATAATGTTGCTACTTCCTCTTTTTTGACTTTGGATGCTATTGTTTATGATAAATCTTATTATCAGTTTCATTGCCAGGTTTTGAAGAGTCTGACAAAATGTTAGGAAAACAAACATTAGCAATATGATCTGAAACTGCATTCCCTTTTGAAACACTTGGCACTTTACATCACAAAGTTAGTAGTATTCTGTTTATCTTCATAAATATTTTTAAAACATCTCATCCTTTGAGAATGGCCATCAGTATATTTTTTCTCCAGCTGGAGGTGGTGTCAGTAAAAGCATAGCACATTTACAGCTAGTGACAAGTTCTTGACTGACTGTAGCCAGCAAGGGGTGCTTACGAGTGCAACAGTCAAACTCTTTTCCTGAGAGACCGTGCTTTTGCTTTACAAGGTCCAGCTTCTACTGACTTAGTGATCAATTTGATATCTTGTTTCAGAATCTCTGTTTTGAGCAGGTACATTAGACAGCATCAAACTAACCCCCTCCAAGAAAACTTGTTATGCATGAATATCCTTGACCTTATGTGAGATGTTATGGATCTGGTTCAGGTAGCATTTTTGTCATGTTGTGAGGGCAAAATTGTAGTTGAACTTAAAATTCCTGCTGGTTCTTGGAGCATAGGTAATGTGCTGCTACTGAGAAAAACACAGAGGGGAAGGAAAAAGAGAAAAAATCCCACTGCTTGTAGCTCCTAGGTCCTTAAAGCATAGAGACTGGTTTGGCTTTGGTTTTTATGGGGCTGTTTGTTTTGGTTCGGTTTGGGGTTTTTTTATAGAGTATTTCTCACATTTTATAAGAACATTTTGTAGCAAAATGCACTCTTCTTTCCCATCTAACTGTTAAATTTTTATACTAGCATTTGCCCTTACAATATCTGAATCTAACAGATGAAAGAATAAAATACACAGTGTGCACTGATGAAAATCCATGCTGATTCACCTGTATGTTACCAAATTAACACCTGTTCCCCATAATCCTTCACCACAACTGCCTCTTATCTAACTACATATGTCCTCTTGTTGCTATCTCTGTGAGTTTGTCTGCATACTGTAAGCTACCTTGAATGATAACAGTGATTTCATCTGGAGCGTTCATCTCAAAAGACACTTTTCCAATTTTATTCAGCATTATAAAAAAAAAAATCTTTTTAGTGATCCTGATTCCTCTACTTAGACTGCATTTGTTGAATAAGAACCAGGTTTATTGTCTAATTTAACACAAAAATACCAGTAACAGTGTTTCCCTACAGTATTAATGACGATACACATTTGTCTAAATTTATCAGTAAGAGGAAAGTGTATGCTTATGTCTGGTGTACTGGTATGCACAGATATGTATATTTCTGTGGCATTCCTTCTGTCCTGATTTTGGTAGGCTGAGGATACCACTTTAGGTAAATGTGATCAGTTGAAACAATCAGGACTGGATTTTGAATATCTAAGTTAATAGAAAATCT
This sequence comes from Mystacornis crossleyi, assembly GCA_013400655.1. Taxonomy (NCBI): domain Eukaryota; kingdom Metazoa; phylum Chordata; class Aves; order Passeriformes; family Timaliidae; genus Mystacornis; species Mystacornis crossleyi. The sequence continues at coordinate 14,215 of VYZQ01021522.1, forward strand.
TCAGTGACTATAGTAAATATTTTTTCACTCTGTTAGAGCAAAGTATTTTTATGTAGCTATTAGTTAAATTCAAATGTGAATGTTACTAAAAATTGCATAACACTTTCTTATGACAATATGGGAATAAAATCCCTTTCGTGACTTCCGTATGTTTGGTCCATATCAAAACAAAATAGCTTGTAAAAATAATCACTGTGACTGCAAATACTGGTTGATATCTATACTACTTCCTGACATATTTTACTAAAATTGCATTGGGTTAAATTGAAACCAACCCATTATAATTTCCAAGGCTTGACTGTTAAAAATAAGGAAAATGATAAAGCTTTTGGCTTTTAAGACACAAAGATGGGCACTGTCAATATGCCTAAAACTTAGATTTTAAAATAAATTAAAAGACGTGCAGATGAGGGTAGTAAATGTGTTAAATTTTGTTTGGTTTTGTTGGAAGATTAAGATATAATGAATTTTTGAGTGAGAAGCAAATTCTCCTGCTTCTACTTGATGGCTTGAAAATGATGACTACTAGTAAGGACCTATCAAAAATGGATTGGAACCAGGCGGGCAGCCATTCTAATAAGCACGTGGGTCTAAGACTTCCCATGAGTAGATTTCTTGTGACAAGTTATAAACATGACTTAACATGGCAGACCTTGACAATATCTAGAACAAAGACTGTGAAGAGTGATTGCTGTGAACAGGTTCACATGCCTTTGTAGCAATACTGAAACAGTCGGCATCAAGGAATGTTCAGTACAATTAACATATCAACCTGAAGGATCCTTCATATATATCTCTGCTTCTTATTACCCAAAATAGAGCATACTCACTATATTTTCTGTCATTACTCTAAGTGATTCATTTCCTACAGATGCACAGTGAGCTCCACTTCTGAATTAATTAGTGTATCTATATTTGTGTGTTGTCTCTACAGAAACAATTCTGTTGGTCCAAAATTACTGGAGTTCTGAAGTTTTTCCCTAATCTGAAATTAATACCTAGTGTTGTTTTATTTACCCCAAAAGGCACGTGGAACAAGACAATGACTAATGCAATCTGAAGTTCTCAGTATTTAGGCTTTGGTGAAAGTACAGGCAGCATAAAGTCTAGGGTAAGAATCTATAGCTGAGAATACAGTATCATTAACCCAAAAATTCAAGTTGTCATCATTAACCTTGACAAAGTAAACATAATCTCACCACTGCCTGTTCTCCCCTAGTCTGTCGTGTTTCTGTTTTTGAGGTATGTAAACTTTAATGGCAGTAGAGAACATTTGCCTTTGATTGCAGGAGTAGGTGTCTTTCTCTTCCCAGCACATAGTGAGCATTGTTGTGGTTTAGCAAACACAATTTCCAATTGTGTGCCCTCACTGAGACTCTCCAAACCATGTGCTGCTCTGTTGCTCCCTGCTTTCCCTTTGCCCTTCCCCCTGTGGCAGGCTGGAGAGGAGACTTGGAGGTCCAGAAGGTAAAGGTCACAGGCTGAGATAAGGACAATATTTTGGAAACAGCCATGAAACAAGAAAACACCTAATGACAGCAACAGTACTAATGACAGAGGGTACAAGAAAAAGCAGATTCACGTGGGAAGCCCAGGGCAATACACAACACCGGACAGCTCCCTCTGCCACATTTACTCAGCTGGACAAGAACCCCTTCTCCTCAGAAGAGAGTCCTTTTCCCCCACCCCCAGCAATGATATGAGGTGGTATAGAATAACCTCTGGGCCCTAGCCGTGCCCGCTCGCAGCAATTATAATAATTAACCCTGTCCTTTCCAGAACCAGGAAGAGCATTCAATGGGAAATTTGGGGAAAAAGCAGAGGAAAGCATTCTGTATATGGCTGGAGGAACAGCTACCATTTGCCATGCAGTTGATGTTTGGCAGGCTAACATGTCTCCTTCAGATCGTCACATCCTTACCTCAGCACTCTCCAGACCTTTTTCTATACATTCTGGTCCCAAAACATATTGTGGTATGAGGCTTTGGAATCACAGACCTCAAGTCACTGTCCTCTTTGTGAAAATATGAGTGTTCTTCAGGAAAAATATAGGTGTATATATAGTCATCTAATTGGCAAAATGGAATTTTGCTTCTAATTATTTCCTGATTTCTATGCTGTTTCATGTATCAAGGTGAAACATTGAAGTAGTTATCAATAAGTTTGGAGATGAATTGTGAAAGTGTCATTTTATTACTTCAATTTTTAAAAATATATAATAATAATATTATTAAGCTCAGTTTTAATTTATAAAAGGATGCACTGGAAGCAAGCATAGGAAGCATGTGCACTGCAAAGCATGCTGGTTTTCAGCTTTTACTTTGAAATATACTTATTCAGGCATACTGCAAAAAATCAACTTTCATTATAGCCAGTAGTATTTCAACAAGCAGAACATCTCTTAGTAAGAAGTAGCACCTTGTAAGGTCAGTCTCATGAAGAGAAAAAGAAATCTGAAAATAAGGCTGGACATTCTTGGTAAGATAAATTAGAGTATCCAGTGATGGGTTGTGACAAAAATTTATATATTTAGCAGTTTTTAAACAACAGCAGTTGATTTTGCAACAGAAAGATAAAGGTCGCCATCTGCAGAAGACAGTGTCTATATTGAATGCTTCAAAAGAATCATTACAACTTTATCTTAAGAAAAATATTTTTGTGGTTAGAAGATACACGACTTATATGTATATCTATGTATTTATATGTAATTCTATGTATATACGTTTCAGTGCCGTGGTTTAACCCCAGCTAGCAACTTAACACCATTCAGCCACTTGCTCATCTCCCTCAACAGCAGGATCAGAGAGAGAGTTGAAAGATTAGTAGGAATATGTAGAAATATGTATGAATTTGTTTTAAATAGTATTAAAAAGTTTTCAAATGACTATTTTTAAAAATACATTACAAGATTTCCCACTTTCTTTTCATATCTCTGTAATACAATATGATTATGAACAAACGTAGAGAGTGCGGGGCCATAATTTTACATCTTCTAGCTCAGAGAGTATGTATTGATTGTTTTCACATTAGCTGCTCTGACTCCAACACCATTAAAGGATTAATATATATTCGTAAAATTTCATTTTCCATTATAGCCAAGCAACAAGCACAGGCTCTCTAGATATAGTAGCTAAGAGTGGTACAGCATATCTCAGGCAATAAACTGAAAATTTTATATCATCATATTATTTTACTCTTCAAAAATCACTCAAATAGTCTCAATACATTTGACTTAGAAGAATGTACATTTCTTAGATTCGTACTGTACCATGGTCCCCAGGCAAAGATTTCATGGGATTAGTTTTCCTAGGAAGTGGGCAATTAGCTAAAGAAAAAAGAATCAATTTCTTATCACTTAGCCAGAGTCATAGAAGTTACTGTAATCTCTCATATCTATTTTTCATTTAAGTCTCCAAGTTATTTGCTAAGCATGAAGAGAAGAAGAAAAAAAGGAAAAAAAGTTAAATCCACTGAGTATCTTATATCAATGAGAAAGCTTCTGCTTGCTGGAGAAACAGGATTAGTATCTCTAGAGAAAAAAAAATTGCACCAAAATCTAACCTGTCTACTGAAAAGCTGGCCACTGCTATCTAAATAAAGAATAATATTTGCATTAAACACCTGAACTGCTCACAGAGTGGACTGGTTTCATTTAAGAAGATGAGGGACGAGAGTTAAATATTTGGGAAAGATAAATTTACTGTCATACGTTACATATGTGTGTATGCCTGTGGAAAACACACATATGTATAAACATTTCATGTAAATACAAAGCTACAAGTAATCAGAACCACTGGACCTTTTCAGTTCCAGTAATGGAGTTTTGGTGCCATTGGCTTATGAACCTCTCATTTGGAGGAATATTCAGTCTAATTCAGTTTAGGCAATATGTCTTAAGCTCTCCTGCAAGTTTCAGTAATATGGGTAATCTCTTATCCCTGCAAGGAAATACATCAAGTAATTTGCAATATTGCAGTCATGTCATCTAAGCTATCTGGAGCTGGTTTGTAAACATCATTCATAGAACCCTAAACCACAAAATATAAGAAACATAATAAACCCTTTCCTATCATGATATCATCCTGCATTTAGTTCAAAGTTGTTCAATTTTTCTAGCAGATTATTAATTGTGGAAACAAGTGCATATGCCTTAATCTGTTTATAAACTGTCCTAAGCATAGTTATTTTGAGTAATAAGGATAAGTAATAAATACCTCAGGATATCACTTCAATAATGTAGCCTATTGAAAATTACAAATTATTAAAGTAGAAGTCAACATAATAATTTGAAATACACCAAAGTACATTCACACCAGTATTAGGACATGGCAATGAAATATTTTATTTTGGTAAAAAGTTAACAGAGAAAAGGATTATGTACAATAAATCACATTATGAGTGAACGGATATATTTAGCAAGCTTTTTAAGGTTTTCTGTTTAAAACAGGAGTTTATGTTTTGCCGACCAACCAAGCATTCTACAATAAAGAAGTCTCACATTCTACAATAAAGAAGTCTCTCTAAATTTTCAGATGTCTTTCTCAATAGAGATAAATTGTATGTATATTTCATTGTATTAAGCTTTAGATATCTGGATTCAATTTAAACATAAATTATTAGTCACACCAAATATATTACAGAATTTGCTTGAGTCATTTGAAATAAAATCAAAAACGTTAGGCGACAAACCTGAGAAATACTCAATAAATAAAACTACATAGTTCTATTCTACTCAATACATATTTTCATGCAGAATTGAGTTTGAAGAAGCATTTCATAATTCATTGTTGGAAAAACCCTTGCTGGTTTAGTCAAGCAAGAAAATTACCCCCAAAGCCCACAAGATTTATAATGCTTAGAAAACAAAAAGAAAAAAATGGCAACAAAAGATAAGGGCAATTCAAAACCTAATGAGACATTTTAGGACTCATTTACATCTCTAACCTGATGCAATTCTTCAAAATGTTTTTCTTACAAATTTGCATACTAAAAGCTTCTTCTTCCTTAACCAAAATGATGATGAGATTTCCCACACTATACTAAAGTTAGCATTAGTTTAAAAGCTACTTATAGTCACTTCTAGACGGTGACTAGTGTATCATTTTTAAATTCACACCTCTGTTAGAGCTGATAGTGCAGACAAATACTTTTTTCTTGATATATGATCCCTGTANTACAAAGCATGGTAATTTTATCAGTGAACAGCCTTTTTTCTAGACAAGTCTACTTTTTTTAATTAAATGTAAATTAAAAAAAAATCCAAGTACGTGGATAAATGTCTTTTGATTGTGTAAGCTTCATCTGGTGAATAGTGTATATATGGATTTCCAAAAGGCTTCCAATGAAAATCCGTTGTCAAAGGCTTTCAGGGAAATCAAGCAGCCGTTNCAGTAAAGCAAATTGAAAAACTAAGGTTTCCTTCACCAGAGGATACCCATCTTATGGGCCACGTATGTCTTTGCAAACGTGTGGTTAAAGGACATTTAGTTCTTTTTCTAGTTCTGTTT
>VYZQ01021527.1:8385-26001 GCA_013400655.1 Mystacornis crossleyi
CCTTGGCTCTGTGTAAGCCCTGCTCGGCAATAACAAAAACATCTTTATGTTATGAACTCTGTGTTCAGCACAATTCCAAAACACAGCCTCATACCAGCCATTGTAAAGAAAATTAACTCTACCCCAGACAAAACTGCACAGGTTTGTATTAAATGTTATGGAGGAGTTTATTACATTGAGGGTGGTGAGGCATTGAAACAAGTTGCCTCACCACCTGTTGTGAATGCCTCATTCCTGAAAGTGTTCAGGTCTGGGTTGGATGGGCAATCTGATCTAGTGGGCCACATCCCTGCAGCCATCAACATGAACAGTCTTTTGAAAACTTAAACCAAAACATTTCCCTAAGCTGAACTGATAGTATTTCCCTTTCAGCTTCTGAGAGAGACTATTCTTGTTCAGGGCCTCATTCAGGCCAGTAACAGAAATGCAGAAACTAGGAAGGGGTTCCAGGCCAAGACCAGACATCCAGTGGGGGTCTGTGAGGGTCTTCAATTAACTGCAACCTATGTGGAACTTTCACATCATGTGTTTCTACATGTCATCTGATTTACTGGGTCATGTTATTTTACCTAGAAAAATAATTTTCTGTATGAAAATTATTTGCTTCTTGGAAAATTTTTATGCTTGTTTAGCAATAACACAGGGTGTACTGCATTCTAGATCCATGGTACATCTACCTTTCTAGAATCAAACCCAGCACAGGCAAGTGCTGACAACCTCCTCTACGTGAAATGCATTCATCAGATGCTGGCAGCTTTGGTACACAGTGCAACTTCGGAACTTTATACACAGTGAGAACATCCATGGCTTCCTTTATATATGGGTGTACATGCATTCATCACTCCTAAAAGTTTAACCTTCGTAGGAACCGTGCTGATGCAAAAGAGCTTTTTGCTCCCATTCATCTTGTGGAAGTGAACTCCAACTGTAAACACCTTGCTTTTATGTAGAAGCCATTTCCCTTGATGAGTTTTCTCATATCTCTTTGATATTCTTTTGATTTCACAATTAGTCTTGTCTTTCCTGTATTCTGAAATAGTAAGTAAAATCAGTAAGTTTTTTCTTTATGTTTTCTGCACTGTACATGAATTTATATAATCTCTGAGGTCTGTCCCCCTCCAAATGTTGAATTTTTGTCTCTTCATAGCCAAGCAATGGATACTAATAATTTCCAGATCCTCTGTATTCCTATTAGGCTTTTTTGGCTTTTTTAGGTAGCTATTGGGTTTTTCTATTTTTTTCTTTTCTAATCTTAAATGAGGGCTTCCTTGACAGAAAAAGAAGCGTTAAAACCCTCCACACTATATCTGATCAGTACGTACTGCTAGCCCTTACCTAGATGGCTTTTTTCTAAAGATCCATCTGACTTCAAGAAGGCAGAATTAAATGCTACAGAAATCAATCTGAATTGACCTCTATACCTTTTTAAAAGCAGTTTTAAAGTAGTTGTAGTCTTCCTTGCTCACATTTTAAAATGCATATACATGCACCTGAACCAGTCTAATAACTGAACACATTTTGAAAAGGTAACAGTGTTTCATTTGAATTTAAATGTCTTGTTATAAATAAGCAGTTATGATACGGAGCCAAATCAGTCGGCTTAACAACAAAGGGCAGTATGCTGATGAATTATGTATGTTATCTTCATTTTCTGCCTGCTGACAATTGACAGGTATCATGGTACCTTCTACTTACTTCTGTAATTATATGCCATATATCAAACACTGACTTGTGTGTAATGGTCCTCCCCCCACACACATACACACAAAATGGTTTTATGTTTTATTTAAAGCTTACAGCATTTTTAAATTTTCTGTTTCGCTCACTCTGTTTTGCAAGCTGCTTCGCCCCTCAGCCCGTGTCAACAATGTTAAATTAGTAAGATTTCTTCAGTGTTAGTTTGTCAGAGTCGCTCATTCAAGCGATGGCTCCATCCTTTGGTTTGTTTTGTTTTTATAAAAGTAAATTTGCCTAAGCCAATACTGAAGAAAACTTACCTGCTGTTTGGCCATGTGTAGTAGAACAGGTTTCTCAGTCTTTGACATAAAGCTTGTGTCTTTACTAACAGATATATTTTCATCATTGTGTAGCAACTTTAGGTAGTATTAGGTTAAAAACCCTAGTGCCTTAACAGAGCTTAAGATTAAATGGCTAGTTCCTTCTTGGTAGTTTGCCTTTAATTCAGACTAACTCCACCATAACAAGGATACATTATTGAGTAGCTCTGCAACTGGGGTCATTAGATGAAATGCTTACTGATTAAATTTAACCACTACTGGGTATCTTAGCACATGATTCAGAATTTCTTTTCTTTTAATTCAGTGTTTTGTTTCTTGGACGGAAATTAATTTTGCTGAGAAATATTTTAATAAACCTGTGATAATAAAGTAAATCTTCAATTGAAATTAAGTCTTAGTTACCTTGAAGGGCTTTTTACTTATATTGCCCTAGATGTCCAAATTAATATTTTAATCTAAAAACCTATGTTCAGTAAATTTTATGCCTGGTATATGTAAAAAAGCAACACTAGTATATATTGTGGAAGAGTTCGTTGCTATCATTGCATCCTTGACAATATTCTCTACAAGAGAAAGTGGGCCTCAAACAAAGCCCCAGAAATTACAGGAAGTAACCGTGCAGAAAGAAAATTTTATGATATCTCTTTTGTTCCTATTAATTTCAACTTGATTTGTCAGCTTCTTTAGAAACTTAAGTTTATATTCTTTTCCTCTATCATTGATTAAGTTGGTTCAAGGCTCATATCTTAGTGAAATAAGTGATCTGATACACTCACACTGAATTAGAATAAACTATTAAATATCATTATAAAGCCCCTTTCATCAAAAAACACTTCAGCTCTCAACAATGGTAGAAGGTGACAGCCTGTGAGCAGCCAGTGATGGGAGAGGAAAGAAGTGTACTAATACTGGCAAGTAACATCCCTGCTCTTTACTGAACTGAAAGACAAAATTTCATAAAGGAAAAAAATCCCCAAGAATATTTTTTCTCTAGGGCATGTTTTTTGGCAAAAGTATCTGGATGTAGCACCTCTCTGGCTTGAGAGCTCTAAACACCTGACTGCAGATAAACAAAGTAAAAAGCAGACTGCGGGGCTTTTAGCAGTCATTGGCAAATGCTTATATGAACAATTGTTAATGAAGATACATAAATCCAGCTTTCAAAGACTGAGAATTCAACTGAAGTAACTGTAAAATTCATGGGACTTGGAGAAAGCACTCTGCTGTTGGGCTGAGTGCTAACTTCTCTGTTTCTCTCTATCTCTGTGTTAAAGATCTATAGCTTATTCTACAGTAAAAAATTATTGCTTGAACTTTTTCAAACATCCCTTTAGACAGAAAGTTATGAGGAGCTGCAACCATGATTTAAACAGATATCATCATTCTCCCTCTCTTATTTTTATTTTGCATTACCACCAGTGCACCTAAACTTCTGAGAAGGTTTTGTTTTCTAGCTGCTGCCTATCCAGCTTAGCCTGAAGGAGCATAGATGTCTCCCAGAAAGCTTTCAGGTTCAGTGGGAGAAGCTTCCCAGATGATCTCAGATGTATCTGTACCACAGGAGTGTCTTGGGAAGGTGATCAGACTGGGGTGTTGTGCTCCAGAGGCAGTGTGTTCTGGGGACATACATTAACAAGTCTTCAGAAGGGAAATGGAAAATCAAAGACATTTTCATAAACTGGCTTATTCTACCTGCTAAAATAAAAGTTAGGAAAGAGTTGGATTACTTTTAACAAAAACAAAATGTGAATATCTTCTATTCTGTACTCTTGCAAAGAATAATCAAACAAACTTTCAAAACAAAACAACCTCTGTGATCCGTTTTCATCTTTCAGTGGTTTCCTCACCTATCAATCTGCTTGGCATATTTGAATTTGCTTAGGGCTAAATAATACACCACTTTCTTCACAAGAGTGGTGTGTACTTAGGCAAGTAAACATGTGAAATTAACACGACTAGCCCTTCATTTAAGGTTAGGTCCTTGGAAAACACCTTTTTTAATCTGCAAACATTCATATTATAAGCGTTTACACGAGGTCTTATGGTAGAGCAGGAGTTATTATGTTATCTAATCTTTAGTGGTCATGGGCCTCCTGTTGGAGCACTCGCAGACTCTATGAAAGCTCCACAGCTTTCATAGACCCAAAAGTCTTCCAAGATAATTGAGTCCAACCTTGACTAAACACCACCCTTTCAAGTAAACCATAGCACTAAGTGGCATATCAAGTCATTTCTTGAACACTGCTGTGTGTGGTGACCACCACTTCTTTGGGCAGCTCATTTCAGNCTGCCCCAGCATCATAGTGCATTCAGAAGAGAGAGCAGTACAGACCCTCTTCCCACAGGTCATCATGGTTATGGACAGGTGAATTCCCAAGCGCCTAGTGGAGGAAGATGGTGTGCTTAAACTAAGCTTTCCCACACAGATGAGCTGCAGCTGAAGAGAGTGGCTGTCTGCTCCATGGAGAGTTCCCATGTTGTCCTCTCAGCTGCAAGAGGCTTCTGGCAGGGCTTACACCTATATGATTTTGTGAGTAGGCCTTCAAGGGGTGAATTGAAAACACACTGCTCTATACTTTCCCCTAGAGAATAAGCACATAATTTCTGCTTATTTTGGCACTTAAGTCTACCAACAAAAAAGTCCTACTGTGGCAAAATAGGCTGTCATTCTTATAGCAGGCTGACTTGATTAATATAGTTGCAAAGCTTGTTTTGCAATTCAAACCTTGTCAAACCAAATCCAAAATTATTTTCCTGGATAAATCCAATTAAAATATAAATACTGAATCAGAACACATTTTCTGTAATTACCAAGCAATTCTGTGAAAAGGCTATTAAAGTAGGCTAGATTGCCTCTCTTACCCTGCCAGCCCTTCCTGCCCCCCCAGGGGCACCTTTGTGAAGCAGTGCTGTGCTTGGCAGGGAGGCAGGAGATCACCCTGCATCTGCAGAGCTCCCCATTTTGAGTTGGTTTGCAGGCAGCTGTGCTCCACTCAGCCCCAGTACTGCTCCAAAGGGAGAAAGGATTCCTGACAAGACAGTGTCTAATGGAAATGGACACCTCTCCTATCCTTTTTTTTTGTTTGAAGTCCTCTCCTAGCTGGATATGCTTTTGTCAGATCAGTCAAGGCATCAGCAGGCTTTGCTCTGCATTTGCACAAAGACAGCAATATTTTAAATTATGATAGTTGCTTGTCATATGCTTCTATTTAAATTTTTTTTTAATTATATAAAAATTTCCATGGGCAAGTGTTGGAAGTTTCCTATTTCTGTGAAGCTGGCAGACATGTCATCAGCACTACTAATTCTGAGAAATCTGAAGAAAAAATGCCAAAAAAATGTTTTTAAACTGCTTTTTTCGTTAGCTGGCCACCTTGATATCTGTAGTAGCTTTGTGTTTGTAGGGTCTGATTTCTGAGTGGCAGCTTAAATGGCTCAAAGAATTCATAACAATCTCCCTCAGTTTTGTACTACTATTTTGCCCAATTAAAATCATGGGGCATCAGGCCAGGTGAGGATTTCACAAAAACCAACTGCTATGAAAAACCCTTCTGAAGCAACAGGGTTGTGTGCAAGAGTGAGTATGTGTTCAGCACAGCACGCAGAAGCATTTTTGAGGAAAGCTATTTTCTGTCTAAGTATGACAGTTGGTTAAACCAAATATTTCCCAGGAATGGCATCGTTCTGACAACAGCAACAAGAACACAGACGTGAAGAACCTAGGCCAGGGCAATTTTGTGGGATGAGAAGGAGGGGCATGTACCCACATCAGGCAGATGCTTTGGGAAGAAAAGTGTTTCCCACTTCTCTGGACAATGTCTGACAGCAGAGCCATGCTCTGTCTTTCTTGGTTTTCTGCTGGAGATGCTCCACTTCAGAGAAATAATCACAAGTTTTCTGGGCTGGGCTTGCAGGCAGGTGCCAGGGCTGAAGCCCTGTGAGGCAGCCAATCCAGCTTTGCCCCCATGCCTGGAAACACCAGTGCTTCTGCAGACCTGGTTATTGCAAGGTCATCTTGCTACTCTTTCCTGTTTTTATTGGAAAGTGCAATTTTACACTTTAAAATGTGAAATTAATTATCTGGTGAATACAGAAATAAAAGACATTTTGAATGTTTTCATAGACAAAATTGTTGTTTTCTAGCCAGACTCAAACATGACAAAAATCTGAAAGGTTGTTGACATGACTGAAGGCCTTCTGGATTTCTCAAAGTTGAGATCAGATCCCTACAGCATTTTTAGTGCTATATTTCACTTTAGCCAAACAAAGAGAAAAAGAAAAAAGTTCCCTATCTCCAAAATATTTCTACCCATGCCAATAAACATCTTTGTACTGATGATGCTTAGACTAGGAATTTATGTATTATTATATTTCAAAGATGCACTTTAAGGATTTATGTGTTATAACTTCCAGAGCAATACAGACTGTACTTGTCCAGAGCTGTTTCTATGGTACATTTTATCAACACCTGATTACTGCATACTTGCCTCAAGATAATTTGTGGAAAATTTTATAAGAACTACATTTTTACAAAATATTCTTAGAATCAAAACAAAAATTCATTATATAAATATACACTATCTCTATGCCAGTTTTGCATCCTACTGCTTCTATACCATGCACAAGTTTCACATTTCTGATTCATCAGTTGTCTCTCATATTAATAAAACAATAATCTTTAGACTCAGGAAATACACAAAAGTATGGAAAGTGATGCTAAAAACCTGTGACTTTCACATGAAAAACAGAAATAAATTTTTAAAACACCAAGAGGAGATCATCAAAAGCTTCAAATCAATTACTGTATTTCCTTACTTATGGACTACACAGTATCCCAATTCTCTCGTGATACAATGGAGGAAGGTACTATTCTTGATGGACACATTTCAGGTTTATTGTTACTTTTAATGGCAGAAAGGGTGAAAGGACGATGAGGTGAATCTAACAATTGTAATGATGAAAAAAATACTGCTGTTCTGGCAAGAATAATAATGTACTCATCAGTGAGAATCTGCAAGTGAAACCAGTCTGCTCTTGCTGTTCCAGTCAGACAGACAGAGATGGGACAGAGCTGTGCATTTAGGAACAGCAGCACAGCAAGTTCAACAACATTTTAGTATCGATTTTTAGAACATGGAAAACCCAAGGCAAAGTGTTGGTATTCAGAGTCTGTTCAGGTTCAGCTGGAAGAAAGCCCAGCACTAGTCAAGGGCCCAAGTATAAATAGGCTAAACATAGTTTAGAGGGAAAAGTGTCAACCCCCGCATAACCTGTCCCAGTCCCTGCAGTAGGGTGGGCATTGAGGAGAAACAAGTGTGCAGGGAGAGAAAAGCATGAACAGGAATGCCCAGGACAGTCACTTTGCACAAGCCATCCAGTGAAGGCAAAGTCAGTCTGGATCCCTGTCTAGGTCTGACAGGCATCTACTAAGGAAGGCAGGAGCCCTCCTTGGAATGGAAAATGCAACCCCCTTCCCTCTGAATTATTATAATTTTGAAATTGAGCAAAGATATGAGGAATAGGAATAACAGTTCTTTTACTGATATACATATATATAACAAAGCAATAATACAGAAACACTGGTTTAACCTGACAGAGTCAGGGTACGACCTGACACCCTGCCAGGCAGGGTGGTGGTAGCAGTCCAGTTCGGTGATAGCTGCAGTTCTTTTTGAAGTGGTTCTGTTGGAGCGGTGATCTTGTAGAAAGGTCTGGTCTTCCTTGGAAGGTCCAGTGGTAGGTATATATCTCTTGTCCTCTGGAGAATCCAGCGGGAAAGGCTGCTTGTGGTGTTCGAAATCTCAGATTATATCCAGGATGGAATGCTTGGTTCCTCCCTCTGGACGGAGCATCTCACAATGGGATGATGTAATTTTATCAGTCATGCAGTGAGACTGGATGGCCCATTAACAGAAGATGTCCCCCTGGAGGGAGGATTGGTCATGAGAGAGTTAAAGAACTCTGCCCCACCTGGTGTCAACAGCTGGCCCATTAACAGAAGATATCCCCATGAGTTTACCAGGGATGAGTCATGAAGGGGATGGGGGAACACTGTCCCACAGGTTTTAACAGCTTATGAAGATGGTGATAGAATACATACTTTCGGGCACATCTTACATTGTAACCTAGGACAATCCCACAGCCCAGATACCTCAGATGGAACCATGTTAGATCATATCAAAAATGTAGAACATCTACAGGATAGGATAGGAGCTGGCATTTTACTTTTTATTTTGTGCAGTCAGTGATATTCAATTCTGATTTTGACCCAAAGGTTCTGTTATAGTACATAACATGGTAGTGACACGGTAGATAGGAGTTTGGCTTGTCTGGGGACTGCAGGATGTAGATGGTGTACAAGCCTGGCCTTCTTACCTTTGCTATGGTCTCTAGATACGAAAATATTTGCAAACTGGTTCAAGATAATAATCCTTATGCAATGTAAGTATCTTCCTTCTCCTTTTGTTTAGAGGTTTTTAGAACAAGACTTCTCACAGAAAAATATGGAATTATATATGGTGTAAAACTAGTGATGTAAATGAGAAAAGTGTTTCTTTAGTAGTTAAAAATAACAAAAAAATAATCCCAGAATTTAAATTCTTCACAATTTCAGTACTCCCTGCTTTGCCTGCACTGCAGGCATTGATACTTCTGAGCAGCAGCATTTATTTAGATCAGGTATGCTTGGTTTACGCATTGTAAGCACCATCTTCTAGCAATGTTACAAATTAAAAAGAAAAGCTAATATACTATTTCAAGTGGAAAAAAATTGTTTGCTCATATCTGCATCATTGACATATGAAACCCAGCCTAAATATTCCTTTAATATATGTTTAAATATAGGTGTTCTTGTCTGATCACTCTCACATAGAGAGATTCAGTTCTAGGGCATCATCTTACCAATATTTGAGCAGCAAGTTTTGGCCTAAATCATCAAATAATTTCCATTTGTGAATCATCAACCAGTTGCATGATACTTAATATACAGAAAAGCTTCTTAAAGCTCTTTGGTTTTAGGTTTTTTTTGGGTGGGGGAGAGAGAGGAAAGTTCTTGATTTACGACGGGATATGGTAAGTCCTAAGAAAAGATCCAACAGACAGTAGATAGAATTATTCTGTTAAGGTTTGAGGTTTGGTTTTTTGGTCATCTCCTTTTTCTTCTGACAGGAGCAAAGAAGAGGAATTAGAATAATTCCACTTTTCTTCCTTGCTCAACTCCAGATTTGTTGGTAAGGAAACTGGAATTTTATAAATAAAATTAAGTAAAATAAATAAAGAAGATCCATGAGATGATTGTGCATAAACCTAGTTGAACTGATGCACAAGCTGGTAATGTTGGAAGAACTTTCATCATCCTTCCTACCACCCATTGACATTAAAAAGTTTCTCTTTAATAGACAGATGGTGGCTGGTTTGTGCTAGACTCCAAGCCCACTTCACCTCTGGATATTGAAACAATGTGGATATCAAGCCAAGTAGATTGCTCAATACCTTACAGTGTTAGAGTGTCTCAGTGTCTTTTCTCTTTCTTGCCTAGGCAAATACATTCAAAAAGCCGTTATTTGCTCCTTCTTTCAAATTTGAAGATCACTGGCATCCACCCACCTATGCAATCACTTAATTAACAAGCGAGCTTGATATCATTGGTGTAGATGAAAAAGAAATGCATATTCTATCGCCTTGAATGGAAGTATTTTAATACTACATTCCTCACTGCACTGTTTGGTGTTACCCTTTTCTGGTCCTGCTTTGCCAAAACCTCAGTGGGGATTCCATGGGCCATCGACTTCTCCTAAAGACCAAATAGGCAAGCAGTTCTTTCTGGAGAAACAGAAAGCACCTCTCTGTGGTGGCAAACCATGCGTCCAAGTTCACCAGCTTGGCTGGTCAGCCATGATGTGAGGGGTGTCAGGCTACATCCCAGCACACACTGTAATCAGTCGGGGACAATGAGATAGGGCATCCTTCCGTATTCTGCAGGAAATTCAAACCCTATTGTTGCACTTTTTAGGCTCCTGCAATCTGCATAGTATGCAATTAGACTAAGCAATTATATTTTTTTCTTAGTGACATGTTTCTTTCCATAAATAAATATCAGGTGCCGTTTATGTTGCATCACTGATTTATATTTGTGCGGTAACTGCCTAAGCTGATTACAGTGCACGAGAAAGCAGAAGGGGAATGGAAAGAGGATTCCTCACCGGGATTGAGGAGTTCCAGTTTTCTTTTTGAGGACTAAAGTTTTCTATGACCTGCATAACACATTTTTATCCCTGTGTTTGCTTTAGAATGGATCTCGCTGACCCAAGAGCATGACACTACATTATTTGGTGCAATCAGTTTGCTGAGGTATCCACGTCACTGGCTGTGTGGAAGCACTTGAAGTCAAGAAGTAGCTGACTACCTCCATGATTGGAAGGACCAGCTCTTTCTGTTTTCACTCTCTGCATTCATCTCAATCTGCACAGGATGAATTCATAGATTTCACCTCCCAGCACTTCATAACAGGGAGCACAGAGGTAAAGAAACCACTGTAATTGAAATTGTTCAAGCAGAGTTTGGAAAGTGTCCCACATAAAAATCAAATGGTCTTCAGATCACCTCTGTTATTGGGCAAAGAACAGAAGAGTAGGGAAGAGAGACTGGAGCTAGGCAGAATGCTGAAATTATTTACTGCCACTTGGTCATTGCTGAATTTTGTAGTGGTGACAACAGTTTACAGGTGAATTGTCCTGGTTTGGACAGGTGTCTACTAAGGAAGGCAGGAGTCCCCCTCCCACCCCGGAATGGAAAAAATGTAACCCCCTTCCTCCCGAACTATTATAATTTTGAAAATGAGGGGCTTTCAGGCAAATATATCAGAAATAGGAATAACAGGTCTTTACTTATATATATATATATATATATATGAACAACAAGGCAAAGCAAAAAAAACAACAATAACTAAGGCAGTAACAAGTAATAGGAATCAGACCGCAGTGACNTCTTTTAAGTACCCCAGCAATCGTCCCTTAACATGGGGAAAAATTCCTTTGAGAGGAGAAGAAAAGAACACATACACACACAAAAAGAAAACCTCCTCAACCCCCAACATGAATGTGGGTAAGAGTCCCAGAGGAAAACTATGTGGTGTGATATCTCTAAAAAGACTTCCTGCTAATTTTAGCCTCAAAATTCATGCCACTCTAAGTCATGTTGTCCAATCCAAACTTAGTATCACCAGTAATGACAGCAATGTTCATATAACAAAAAAGAGGCCTTAAATGATGATTCAGTATTTCCTCTTACAATGTTTTCAAAATTATTTTCACCTGTATCTTACTTGTTTGAGTGCACTGTTTTACATCTCTTTAGAGCTGCATCAGTGAAGACAAAGTTCTACCTCTCCAAATGCCCCTCAGATACTTAAAAAAAAAAATCACAAATAACAAACTTCTGATGTTCTCTTGGCACTAGTTCACTGTCATTCCAGCGAGCATTAATCTCTGTTACTCTTAACACTGTTCTGTTAGGAGGCTTAAAGTGTGCCTGCTAGAACACTGTGCAAGGATAGATGAAAAGGAGACTAAGAGGAGGGAAAATAGCTCTGTAATGAAAATAAAACCAGTCTTTGATGCAGGCAGAGTTAGGATTAGCAGATTCACACACTCACAGTCACACTGCAGAAGGCAGTTTATGCAGCTGGGTTCGCACTGAGACTTTTTGCACAAACAGCATCAAAGTGTTCACAACTCTGCTCCAAGTTTTTCTCAGTTCTCGCTGTTTTGTTGCATTCAGCAATGAAACCTAAAGGTGGGAATGGGCAGCCCACAAGAGCTATGAGGTTGTCACAGGAACTGGGAAGAGACTAGAACAGGTAGACAAGTGAGAGAGGTTGGAGAACTGTGGGAGCTAGTGGATCATCTCTAGAAGGAGCAATGAGAAAAACTCCAGGAGGGGAACCATAGCCAGGGTGGGGAGTAATGAAGTGGAGACGGAGGCATAACATCAGAAAGGCAGATCTAGAAACCATTCAGTTTCAAACGTGCTCTGACACCCTTGTGAAGATAAGCAGAATGTTTGGGTGGCTGACAATGCTTAGGAACACCCAAAATTTTCTCACCATATGGTACATGTAGTCCTAATGAAAGCCTAGGGCAGTTTGTTATTAGTTCACCTGTACAAAACATACAAGATGCACACCAACAAATTAATATTGAACTCTGAATTTGTAGAATTTTATGACTTTTCATATTCAGTCTCTTAATCCCAATATTACTATCAATTCGTGTACTATATGTTCAAATACATGTAAGGAAAGTTAAGCAAAACCACTACAACTTACTGAAAAGTCATATTCTCAGGTTGTCATCAGAGAGCCATGCTAAATTTTTTACTTGCTCAGAAGACTAGAAATGTGCTAAAAATGCATTCCAACTTGATTAGATATGGTGTTTCTTTTACAAAGGACAAAGCTCAGATTGATGTGCTCATACAAAAATGCAAAATGTGAGGTTTTTTTAAAAATTTTTTTAATCATATCCTCTTGAATTTGTTTCTTTTATCCCATCAACTGGCATAGTTAGCAATCATTAATAGGCAGTGTGCTCTGCTTACTTCCCTTAAGGAAAAACAAAAGCATCAGGGCCATATATATCTAGCGGGGCTTTTTTACAAAAAGCTCTTCTGGGGAGTGAGGCTGCTCTTCCATTCCATGGTCTTTCACACTCCCCCTGCTTTTCCTGCTGTGAATGTTTTTCGAAATAGTCAGTCTCTCTCTACTCAGTGTGTTATTTGTTATCCCGTGTTTCCCCATGAATAATGGGCAACAGAGTGTAAAGTTCATAGGGTACAAAGTGACTTCTCTTCCTTTATTAGTAGCAGCTGCAAGCAAGGAAACCCAGAGTCTTCCATATTAAAGCCTATAATTTCAGCAGAACCATTCCCACAAAACCTCCTCCCAGTCTCAGGCAAGAAGGTCAACTGTGAACCAGAAAATATCAAAACAAAGTCCACACATGAGAGATATTCAGTTTCCCAATCCAGCCAGCTCAGCACAACTGTCTTTAGGAGGCATATCCACAAGCTCTAACCACCCTCCTTAGCAATCCTGAACAGATCTCATTCTTAGAAGCCACTTTCTGCATATCTCCCCAGGTATGAGGGTAAATATATTCTCCTTTTCATGAGTCTAGCAAAAAAACTTTCTGATTAGCCACTAAAGCAAGACCAGGCAGCCAGGAATAGTCTGTTTTCTTCTGTAACTGGACAGTTACAGATATAACTGTGTTGCAGAGTGAGTACCTCATGCATGGTGATAAAACTTCTACCCAGCCATGGTCCTGATGGATCCCTCCAGTTCCCACACTTATGCTTTGGGTTGCTTAAGCTTTGGTAGCTTATGCAACCCAAAGCTATAGTTACCACCAACAACCAAACAGGAGAAAACCAGTATCTGACAGCTCACTAAATTATGTACTGAAAAAACAGTAAGATTTTACGCACAAATAAACTTTTATCAAGTGTATAATGCCTCTGATACCTACACTACATCTCCAAAAAACTTAATCTATGAAGGTTAATGAAACAAGAAAGAAAACCCCCAGAGCTTGTACTGCCTTACTTTTGGGAACCTCTGACACCTTCAGCAATAGTCCCTTACCTACAGGAACTCCTGTTACAGTCCCAGTTGATCTCTCTGTGAGTAGTCACAGGACTGATGTACTGGATCCACCATTTGGATTGTAGCTGCTTCCAAGCCAGCTTTGTTAGAGTTGCACCCACAGAGTGTCTAAGCTTTCATTGCCTTCATGGACCTTACTGAGGAGTGGGTAGTCTGTCTGGGGATTATGCAGTCAATAACATGACTGTTCCATCTCCCAGTTAAATTGTCCGGGAATTACATGATGAGTAGAGCGTTTATAGCCCTCACAAACAAACTTTCTATCAAGCAGTCAGCAACAAAAAACAAACCACAAACAAACAAACAAACAAACAAGACAACAACAACCTCTAAGAGAGCTCAGAACTCAACAAAAAATCAGGGTGTTTTGTGATCCTCAGTACCTCTAGGTAGTACTACTTCCTTGGTATCTGTGCTCACTCTTCCAGGATGTGGTGGAGAACTTCTTCCCCTTTACTGGGTATTGCCATTCTCCTTCCTCTTTCAGCTCACTGATACTGGTTAGTAGCTTTCAGCTGTTATTACCCAGGCAAGACAGCTTCACTCATTATTTCTCTCAAATGGGAATATCTCCATTTCTTGGCCTTGCTTTGCTGACATTAAGTGGATAATTCAGATTGCACTGAAAATGATGGGGAGTTTGTAGAATGGAATGAACTGCAGGGTTCCCTGGCTCCCCACAGCCCTGGCTCCCTTTGCAGCCTGGGTTAGAGCCCTGTGTGCTGCCTTGCCCAATATGCAGCACAGAAGAACTGCTTGGAGGACAATCATCTAGCAGGCAGTGTGTATTCTTTGTATCAATCACCTCTGAGGAACATGAAGCTATGTCCACATAATTAGGGAAACCATGGCACATTCAGTCTTATTCTGGTCCTACATCTCATGTTTGTATATTTTATGTCTGAAATGCAATTATAACTACACTGGCATATTTGTTTTGTTTTCTCAAACCTGTTTTTCTTGTTATAATAACATGTTCTATATCAACTATTTAATGCAATTAAGGGAAAAAAACCCAGTAACATTGCAAATAAGTAAGACTGCACACATTCCTAGGTTGTGATAGCATCACAGGTCATGAGAGCTTTGCTTTTTGAGAGTATCACCTTGCTAGAATGACTGGGTGTGGGTGCCTTTGGGTTGACAATTAGTTTTGTAAGGTTTTTTGGGCACAGCTTTTGATTCCCATGACTGTGTTTTTAAGACAGGAAGGAAGCTTCCTCGTGCTAAGTGCTGTATCTAAATGTGACTAATTACACCACAGAGACAAGCAGTGCTAGTGTTGGTAGGAAGAACAGTTATGAGAATGATCATTTCCAGGATCACCCCAGCATGTGCCTTTTGGCGCTCTGATGGTGATTAAAACTGCTTATTCTAGAAACCTTCTTTCCAAGGTTCCTCATTATGTGACTTGAAGTGATTGTGTTTCCTTTGATTAAAGATTTACTGTTTGCTTTCCAGAAAAGTTTGGAGCAAGGAAATTTGACCCACTTGTGATGACATCCAAGCTCCAGCTCTCATGCGGAAGTACTGATGGATTTGAAATAACTGTATGTTCCTATCTTATCCTAAAATCTCTTGAACACCTGATGGACCAAGAGATATATTTCAGTGGTTTTATTTCTGCTGAATGCATTCAGGATAATACCTCCATAATAATTTCAAGGTCTAGCACTTTTTTGTTTAAAGTAATGAGGCCTCATTTCAAGCACCATTTCAGTGTTTTTGTCTCCCTTCCTTCTTGACTTTTCCATGCCAGGTATTTTTGTCTTCTTTTCCTGCTGGCTATTGCACGCCAACTAACTTATTGCTATGGCACGGAATATACCCCATCTGTCAGAAGCATTTTTTAACAGAGTCTAAGCTGAATGTTGAATAAAGCCGTGCTTTATGTAGAGGAGTTTTAATTATTCTTCGCTCTGTGGAAGTGGAAAGTAAGGCCAGGATGAGGAGGACTGGGTTGTCAGGAAGATAGCTGGAGGGAATTAGAATATATCATTACCTAAGGGAGTGGTATCCTCAGTCTTCATCTACTTTAATTCTCTCACCAGACACATCAAATGACAGTGCTGTAGGGCTTAAAAAAATTGGGGCAAAGCTGGGGCAGCGGATGACTTGTAATGACAGCCTGTCTAAATGTCTGAGTGGTAGACAAGTGGAGAGAAAGAAGTTTTCAGTACAGGCTAGCTAAGGTGGAGTGATAATGCATTTGGATTTCATCTGCTTTCCTTCTCTAGCTGGTTTGACAACCAGCTAAGCTGGATAGCTTTGAATGAGCTTCACAGTGCTGTTTATTAAATTATTTGCTAAAAAAATTGAAATTTGGCAATCATCACGGTTGTCCAGAACTAATTGTTACTTTATTGAACCCAAGAACTAAGGAATTGAATGACCCTTGCTTTACTGGCAGAAGTGAGAGGCAGTCACAGCCTCATTTCTTTCCATACCTCCTAAAAGGGACCCAAGTTAAGAGTTCAGTGCAGGTAGAATTAGTGTTAAGAAGGAGCTCTCCAGGAGGGAATGTAGCTGCAGTTCTGCCAGTCTCTCTTTCCCATTAAAAAACCCATGTTTTTCCATTTCTGTGTCACGGTCCACACATGAAAATCTATTTCCTACTTCATACAAATCTGGCATGTGTTCCTCTAGCTCTTGTGGCATATGCATATATACTTGGCACAATAGCCACAGATAACCTGGGAAACCCCTGCTGATCCCACCACGAGCTTGTGAGGCCGGCAGACCCTGTGTTCACTCAGCACAGCTAGGAGCCCTGGCACATCCCATGGATTCTCAGGGGAGATGAGGTGTCCCAGGACTTCTCTTCCCTGCCCAGACTTGATGATTACAATAGGCTGACAAGTGAGGGACAGTATAATGCTACCCCATCTCTTTAGCACAGGATACCTACCAAGCTTTTCCATTTCCTGTGAAAGAGAAAAGATGGAAAAATGAGGACTGCCCACATGGAAGGGTCAGGTTGATCTTACTCAGCTGTGTGTATTTAACAGTTGGGCTTTTAGCTGGGGTAGTCACAAGCCTCCACTAATAGGCAAATGAGAGTAACAGGCACTACCTGAGACACATTTATGCCATTTGAGACAGATATCTAAACAGGCCAGCTCTGGTTGGGAATTCATCCCATCTAGCACTTTCTCCACAGACTAGAAAGGGAGACTAGACCTTCAGGTAGCAAAACTTAAGTCAGATGAGTTCAATATAGCTAAAAATAAACATGGTGAGACCATCCCCCAAGTGTTCTTCTGATGTTGATTTTTTTTTCTTATTTAATGTTTACTGTTATCTGGAGCCAAATATTTATTTAGTAGTGAAACAGGTCAAACCAGCTATTATAGATCTCTCTCTTGATTAGCAGCAGTTTTTGTTACCACATAAGACAACTAATGCACCATTTCCATCCTGTGCCATTATAGCCTTTTCATCAAAGTCTGTTTCAGATATCATAGCCCGTGACATCCCAGGGGAAGACACAAAGATTTTTCTCTTCCACTCCCTGCTGTTTAAGCAGACAACAAAGAATTGCTCAGATATAAATGTGTCTAGCCACATATAAATGTAGATGTGCAGTATTATAAATATTCAGTATGTAGTATATAGACTCTTTGAATTTACACGCCACTCCAGATTTCCAAATTACCTACCTGTGATAGTGGTCAGCAAGTGTTGCCTTATCAAGAAACTGTTTGTAAACAGATCACCACCAACAGTCCTAATTTCTGCTCTCCTGGTTACACATCAGCTGACTGCATCTATTTCCTGAACTGATGCAAGGACACACACAGAGCAAGATCTGCATTTCTTTCCTGGTCTAGGACCTCAGTGAAATAATGTCAGGCAAGAGAAAAAAGAATAACCAAGAACAAAATGACATATCCTTGCGTAAATGCCCTACAGCCCTAATACTAAAAAAAAAAAAAA
>VYZQ01021527.1:26051-48292 GCA_013400655.1 Mystacornis crossleyi
AAAAAAAAAAAAAAAAAAAAAGGCAGGAAAGAGATAATAAGCAGGCACAGAGGAGTACTAGAATAATGTCAGTAATAGACAAGTTATCAGGTAGTACATGCTGGGCTTCTGCAGCATGGCTAATTCAGGCCTCTGCAAACATCATGGAAGAAAAGAGCTTGATGGAGACAAGCTGGCATTCTACAGAGACTTGTAGTGGGCTCCCAAGAACAACATGGCCTTTCTCAAACCCAAGCATGGGGTTCTTCTCTACTCCTTCAGAGAAAGGATAATGCTCAGTAGAGTGATTAGAAAACGGCATCTTTTGCCCAGAGTAAGAGTGTCAGTTCTCAGCAAGAGATGCAGTTTAAAACACACCCTTATCCCCTTGGCAGCACTATTGCTCAGCTTTGGCAGCTCCTCACTCAGCTGCTTTCCACAGATCCCACTCCAGGATGCCAAATTTCCAGCATACCCATGGATCAGATTTGGATGTTAGAAATACCACTGGGTGTCTACAACTCAGGAACTATGACCTTCAGCAGTATAATGCCCAAGTGTCTTTGGCTATAGACCAAAGATGCTGAAAGGCCTCATAGAAAGAGAAACAGAGAGGCTGTTCACATGTTTCAGCTAGCATATCTCTTTCTAGGTTGTCAGTTTCCAATCTGCAGTGAGCTTGTTGTTCAGTCCAGCTCTTTCTAAAGAAGTAAAAAATACTCCAGTTTTACAACAATATCCATAGGGCATGTGCTACATTAAAATTAAGGGCCAAAGGCACACAGAATTCAAACAAGCCAAACTGCTGAGTTCAATGGACC
Organism: Mystacornis crossleyi; assembly: GCA_013400655.1. Classification (NCBI taxonomy): domain Eukaryota; kingdom Metazoa; phylum Chordata; class Aves; order Passeriformes; family Timaliidae; genus Mystacornis; species Mystacornis crossleyi. The sequence continues at coordinate 26,852 of VYZQ01021527.1, forward strand.
CTGGAGGGCTCCCATGATCAGCAGATCATTGCCAAACAGGGAGGCTTAGCTTTGCAGAGGAAAGGTGCAGGAACTATCCTGGCTTCTTTTCATTGTCCCATACTTGCATGCTGGGGAGAAACTCTAGCTCATTACCTCTCCTCATTAGCCCTACTTGTTCACCTCTTGTGCTTCATGGCCTCCTCCATGGTGGCTCAGACTAGAGGAGTGGGAGAAAGGTACTAGTGGCTCAGGAAGGGCTCATTTGCTTTTTTACAGACTCCATGGAAGGGTTAGTTGCTTCATATCTTGCTTAGTATTAAATCTTTGCCATAAACAGAGAGCACGGGAATATTTGTTAGAAACAAACATAAAGGCCATAAACATCTCTTTCATATTTAAACAAACATTTGTACATTTCCTTATTCCCTTTGCTCTGACTGTAGGTCTGTATTTCTTAGCAGTTACATTTATCTGTGCTGGATTAATTTATTTATTTACATGCTTAGATTTACATCTCATCGGGGTCCATACTGCCCAAGGCAAAAGCCAGGAAAAGATGAGGTTGTGCTTAAAATATACCTTGTAAGTCATCCAAAGAGTTTTGTATAGGCTTTGGTGACCTGTGAGTGGCTGCTGGCACTGACTGTGACTGATGGGAATTTCATACTTCGGTCTCAACCTACCACCCCGTAAAGGTGCTGCTTAATCTGCCAGGACCTCCATGACAGCATGACCCAGGGCCACCATTCAAGGGCAGAATATGATGTTTCTTAACTTCAGTCTCTGACGGACATCTACATTACTAGTTCCTTCTGCCTTTTGTCTTTCCAGTGAAATGAAATACATATTCTAACAATTAAAAAAATATGTTCTTAGAGCACTTGCATTTTTCCTTCCACATTGCAGTGCCAAAATATTCAGAGCCAGCCCTATCTGTTAAAAAGGGATGTTAAAAACTTAGAAAAGCATATAATTGTCTGAAGCCATACACCAAAGAGCTGGTAGACCAAAGTCTGCAAGATGAAAACATCATCAGGGCACATGTACTAACTTATTAAGGAATCAACAAACTATGCTCTATCCTGTTGTTCTTTGGTTTACACAGAATAAACCCTCCACACTGATACACATCATACACAAAGGCCCATTTCTGGTTTAGGAGTCTAGGGACTGAATTGCCCTCTGTTTGGTCCTAGACCTGAAAACAGAAGATTTAAATTAAGGAATATTACTCATTTTCTGAGCAGTAGTAAAACCAATCTGTACTCTAATGCCATTCAGGTGTGTTCCACTTCTTTCAGAAGTGTAGCTAATTGGTCTTGTGCTGCAGTGTACTCCCTCCTTTGTGCTGCACTGGAGCTTTCTGGGCTGCACTGTCAGCCAGGGCAGAGGACTGATGTGGCTTAAATCCCTCTTGCTCCTGTTTCTGTCTGAGCACACAGATTTAGGGATGAGCCTCTTCACTTTCTGGAGGGCTTCAATGAAAAAAAAATTCATTCATTGGCTGCTGGCCTTCTGCCCTGGATTTGGTCATCTATTTGGGCCAAATTCTCCCTTTGGGCATGGTCTAACGTGATCACACAATGCTTTCAGTGGCAATCCTGCCCACTGAGCTGAGTGCACAATTTAGCTGTTAAAGATGAAACAAATCCTGATGCAAAGTCTTTCCTTTGTTCTTTGTTATCCCCAAAAGAATTTCAGTCTCCCTTGCAGCTGTTATTTTTCTCCAATAAAAACAACACTTTTGTGGTCTTTACAAAGAATTAATAACTGTTGAAAGCCTCTGCTTAAAGTAGTCCTATGGAGCATTTAAGGAGTCATTTCTCTTGCATTACTACTTTTAGGCATTTTGCTGGACTCCATAGGATGCTTTTTTATGTGTTTACTTAAGTAGTTGCTTTTCCTGTTGCAGGGATGAAAGTAACACATACATTTTTTAAAAGTACTCTCCAACTTGCAGTGGACAAAACTATTTCTATTGAATCAGTGAAAGTATCTGTGGAGTAAGGTACCATGTGGGAATAGTGAAGATCCTGATATTTAACCCCTCATTACAGCAGTGTCTCTGGAACGGCGGCCATGTACCAAACCAAATACATTGCCTAGGACTGTGACTGCAAAAAACCCTAAACAAATTAGCAAACAAACAATAAATCATCCCTCATGGTTACCTGCATGCTCTTACATTTAAATGGCAACAAACTACATAAAAATTCTTGGATTAGCATTCTCCAGATATAGCATCTTTTATGTCTCTTTTCCTAAACAGAAATATTTAATTGAATATTTAATTAGAAAAATTATGCAGGAAATAAAAGCCTGTTGATATGCTCTGCTCTTCCAAGATGCTTAAAATATTGCTGAGTTTAGGGGAAAATGGGTCAAGAAGTCAGGGAAATGTGAAGTCTAAGCTGAGGTACTACCAGTTTCTGAAGATTACACACACGCACATTTAGGCTCACAGTAAGGTAGAATATCTTGTTCTAAGGCATCTCACATTGTACACACAGAGACACACACATGTTTTGGCTCATGATAATGTAGAATATCTTGTTCTAAGGCATCACTGTGTACGCACACACACATGCACAAACATTTAGACTCATGATAATGTAGACTATATTGTTCTAGGGCATCGCTTTGTACACACACACGCACACACAAATGTTTACATTCGTGATAATATAACATATCTTGTTCTAGGCCATCACCATGGTTCAGATGTATTATCCATGTCTCGTTGAAACAACAGTTTTGTTGCTGATGATCTGTGCTGGTGATGAAGAGGTCTGGAAGATCAGTAACATTATGTAGTACTAGAAACACTGTGCAGGCTGTCCAGGACTCTCAGCTCCTTGCTGCTCACTCCTTGAGGTCCTCACTGTGGCTGATTCCACACAGAAATTCACATTGTGGGCCAGGATACTAAAGCAACAGGAGCCGAGGGAGAGAAGCCATACAAAAAGAAAGGAAGGTAAATGGACATTCCACAGCATCTGCTGTTGTCTTGTATACCTGTGAGCAGCATGGAAAAAAACAGCCCTGTCACTGAAAATAAGCCTGAATTTGATAGAGGGTATCACAAGAGTTTCACAAGACTTTTTTTCATTCATAATTATATGTCTCAGGTTTTGAAGAAATAGAGATTTTATATCCCACTAAACTTTTTCTGCATATAAAGTAACTCTGTAGAAAACAGATGATCAGTTCCTAAATTTCAAAAGTGCTCTGGGACTATTAAAAAGCTCTTCTTCAAGTGCAAGTCAGGTTTCTTGTCCATCTTAACTGAAGCGAGCAGAATCACTAACTGCATCCTATATTTCAGGTGGTGAGGTTTTGCTGAAGATGAGTAGAAAGTGTGGTGTAGAACGGGAATCACGGGAGTCCTTTGTTTTAGTAGTCAACCATCTGCCCTATCCTGAAGGTGTGCTTTTCATTCAAGAATGAGTTTCAGGGAAAGGAAAGATACTAACCTTATTTTTGATGTTCAGGATGGCCACTTGGGGTTTTTTTCTGTCTTGGAACTAGACTAGGGTTGTTGTACATAATTAGAGGATTTGATGTATTGCACTACAAAAGTACAGACCAAAACAGATACACTATTGTAAAAGTACTTCACAGACATCGTGGAAAAACAAAGCTGTAATTGTCATAGGGAGTGGAAAGACAGTGATCAAATATGTTGACATTTTAGAAAAGAGAACTTTGTGCACACTTTTTCTTTCTAGATTTTAAATCTGCTCTGCCACCTCTTTTTCTGCCACCTGGACTGTAACCAATTCAAGACGAGAAAAATACTTATTATGACTCAGGATGAACTCTATTCCTACTAAACAGTGATGAATCAGAAAGGTAGATTGAAGGAAGAGAGTTCCTTCGTAAGATTTGTGTCTAGCAGGAGCAGGACATTTCTTTTCAGTAGAATTCTTGTACAGAGAAAGATAAGATTTGAGAGCAAGGTTGGCATCTGGCATTAAATCTTCAGTCCAGAAGACAGGAAAATCTGCTGCATGGAGCTCCATGGTGTGCATCCTGGCAGAGCAGTACTTGCTATGCAGATCAGGAATGGATGGCAACAGCAGAGGCTGTATACCAATAACCCAAGTTGCAGCTGAGATACTGCTATAAAGGCAGAAATCTCCTCTCCCCTGGCCCTATAAAAACTAGGCATCCCATCCAAACTAGTAATCTTGATTCTTTCCCTCTTGTCAGTGGTGAGAAACAGACACTCTGGAAAGCAATTTATCCTTGCTCTTATATATACATGCCTTAGGATAACATCGCTCACCTTCTGAAAGAAATCTTGAATAGAGGACAGGTTACAGTCTTAACACCTTGCCTGTTTCAGAGATTTTAGCAGCTCCCAATTAAAAATGGCAGCACTGTCACAGTGGTGGAAGCATCTGTGAAAATGCTGAAGGAAAACAATATTTTTGGCTACTGAACCTACTTCATGTGAGCCTACTTCAGGATGCTGCTCGTAATAGACTCATAGATAGTATAGTAATAATAGAACCGTAGACTCATAGAACAAGCTGAGTCGGAAGGGATGCATAAGGATCATCGAGTCCAACTCCTGGCCCTGCACAGAACCAGCCCAAGAATCACATTATGTGCCCAGGAGTGTTGTCCAAACACTTCTTAACTCTGGTCAGCATGGTGCTGTGACCATTTCCAACATAAACCTTCCCTGACACATCTTCAGGCCAATTCCTCGGGTCCTGTCACTGGTCACAAGAGTGAAGAGATCGTTGTCTGTCCCTCTGCTTTACCTCAGGAGGAAGTTGTAACTGCAATGAGGTCGGCCCTCAGTCTCCTCTAGGCTGAACAAAACAAGTGATCTCAGCCACTCCTTATACAGCTTCACCTCCAGACCTTTTACCATCTCCATGGCCCTCCTTTAAATGCTCTCGAAGAACTTCATATCCTTATTATACCATGGCACCCAAAACTGCGCACGATATTCAAGGCGAGGCCGCTCCAGTGCAGAGCAGAGGGGACAATCCCCTCCCCTGCCCGGCTGGCGATCCTGTGCCTGATACCCCCAAGGACACGGGTGGCCCTCTGGGCTGTCAGGGCACTGCTGACTCATGACAGTGCAAATGCCAGAATTTTTCAGAGCCTGAGCTAAACCCACATTCCCTCTGTGAGTAGCCAAAACGGAGCAGTGCTGGCAATATGAACAGTAAGCCATTTTTGCGATGCAGCATAAAAGGGTGGGATGATGCTTCTTCAGTGAGTACCAGAATTTAACATTGTCCATTAAGAGAGTGGATGATAATACAGTAGACACAGCAAATTTGCCAAAGAATTAATTATTCAGAGCCTCAGCTAAACCCACATTCCCTCTGTGAGTAGCCAAAACGGAGCAGTGCTGGCAATATGAACAGTAAGCCATTTTTGCGATGCAGCATAAAAGGGTGGGATGATGCTTCTTCAGTGAGTACCAGAATTTAACATTGTCCATTAAGAGAGTGGATGATAATACAGTAGACACAGCAAATTTGCCAAAGAATTAATTATTCAGAGCCTCAGCTAAACCCACATTCCCTCTGTGAGTAGCCAAAACGGAGCAGTGGATTACTGTGGTGTGGATTGCACTGCCACATAATGATCCCTTTGTTAGGTTTAAGCTGCACACCCTTATATGAGAGGTGTGATCAAATGTTTAGTTGTTTTAAATTTTCATCTAAGAATGAAATTGCATACAGATGTAAATATTACCTCCTGTTTCCAAAAAAGCATCTAACTCTTAACAGAGGGGGCACATTGCCTTCTCTGATCTCAGTATGTGGAAGTTGCGCTGTAAGGGAATTTCCAGTGAGGTCCTTGTTGCATACACCAGCCATATTTTCTTCTGAGATGTGTCTATTAACCTAGTTTTGCTCCACTGAAGTCAGTGAAATAATTCCAGCAGAATTCCAGCAGAATACTGGTGCAGATGAATCCAGCATCTGCTGGCTGCAACATTAGCCTTCAGATTGCCTTTTCAAGCAAGTCCCACACCATTAAGCAGGTTTTTTTGTACAGGACAAACTGCTCTGCAGACAGAGTGGAGGTGACTATGCAGTTCAAGCTCCAGCACTGGTTTAAGGCCTCTTTGTACTATTGTGTAGGAGATTTAAGGGATAAACAGCTATCCTAAGCCTGCGGCTCTGGATGACTTGGACTGGGAGACTCAGAAGCCCAAGGGTTGGCTTTATCATCCCTTTTCTTCTAAAGTGTGTGGGCAAGGAGGGAGCCTGTGAGAGCAGAGATTCCTCCACAATGTAACCATTCACAAAACTCAGAGCTGCCCTGAATGAAGAGCACAGTTAGTGTCTGGACTACAAAATCCTCTCCAGAGAGTGTAATTCTGTTCTGCTACGTAACCTAAACCTGCAATATAAATGCAAAGAAAGCAGTTGAGTGCAATTGTGTCTTTACATAAGTATACATCTGGATATGGTTGAGTTTTAATGTATTATTGATATAATCACAAATAAGAAGGAAAAACTGGCATCTGGTGACCCCATAATTTCAGAGATGCTATAACCAGGACAAGAGAGGTTATTTGGAGAGCTTCAAAGAATCTTTCCCATTCCAGAATCAGATGTCTTGCTGATATCTTAATTCCTCACCCAAATAATAATGCTGAAGCTTTATTAGTTAATCAATAAAACATGATACAGGGTATGGTTATCATAGGATAATCATACCCTGGAGCACTTTGAGGCATGAGCCTTATGCCTCTAATCAGATTGAGTGAGATTATCTTTTGATAACCACGCCCTTGGGGATTGGCTCATTTCTATTATGAGAAAATTTTATAGTTAGGGAAAATGTACATTCCTGCTGTAGAAAAATGAAAATGGTAGCTTAAAATTAGCAGCCATTTCTCTCAAGCTGAAAAAAATCAGATTTACTTTTGGAATGCTTCAGGGGATGCCTCACTATCCATGCTATTTCAAGGCAAAAATAACCTTGGAACAGGTGACATATTTGGGAGTCAATTTTAGCCTACCATATATATAATATGTATATATACACATTTCAAAGAAGCACATGGGAAAAAATATTCAATGACAGGTTTGCTGTAGAGCTGCAAAACAAAGAAAGGCATTGCCTTTTTTTCTGTAGCAACAACAATAACAACAAACCAACCAACCAAGAAAACCCCCCAAAACCAACAATAAACAACCTAGATGACTAGGTAATGTTTCTGATGTCATATATGCAACACATCCAGTTGCTGTTTCTATAAATTAGAAACCTCTCTACAGTCATTTTTTGTCTACTGTTTACTAATATGACATTGCAATGTTGGTAAAAGTTTCATTTAAAGTAAAGAAAAGAACATATTGCACTGAAACTTTTTCAAACAAAATGGTTAGAACGTTGTACTCATACACTCTGTTTTTATACACAAACTCAGTGTAGACACTGAGATATTCTGGAAGTGCTTTCTATGAGTGTTCATAAGAAACAGTAATGAAAAAGGTCTCAATTTTACTTATAAATGTGATTGCAAAATGCAATTTTTAGATGTTTATGAACATATAGCTATATGAATATCTGTGCACTCAATTCATAGTCAGTATTCATGATAGAATTCAATGATTTTGCTGAGTAGGAGTAATATTAATAATAAAACCTTAAATAATAATAATTTCAAGACTTCAGATTTCAGCTAGTATTTTTTTATCATTGGAGCTCACCTCTGTGTTCGATCCCTCCCTGCTCCAACAGAATGATAAAGGAAGGTACAAAGAGATGAAGTGTTTAGTCCCAGTTTGTCCAAGACACCCATAACAGAGTCAAAAGCAGAATTACTGCCTAAATACAGAGCAAATCTCTAGACTGTGACTTGATATGGGCCTGAGGGGGCTCAGTCACTAAACTGAGCCCATGTGAGGGGTCTTGTTTATGCCAGATCAGGTGAAAGGGTTCCACTGCTGCGAATACACAGATGGCCTTTCTGGGGAACCTCTGAATATGAGCCTTACTGCAGAATGCAGATAGCACGTGAGGTAGGTTGTGACCTTTCAAAGAATATGCAGCTGATAAGAAGACTGCAAAGCAACAGGTGTTTTCACAGCCTGTTTTCACAACCTGTGCTCCTGCTGCCACCATCTTCCATGCTCACACTCATCCTTTCTTCTTGTTATGATTTTTCTAAACTTTGTCTGTAGTTTGTAGGTGTGTGTGATATTCTTCTATAAAACACAGGAAGATATTTTTAAATCAGGATGTTTCTTGCCCTTCCCTTCAGCACACACACCTTTTCCATTTTATTTGCTGCCTTTATTCTTGGCTAAACTGTCTGTACAGCAGAATAGCATGAGATTTTGTGATGGCTTTGAAAATCTAAAATCATTGCAACTAACTCAGGACGTTTTGTTAATCTACCAGGACAACACTTTGTTCCTACATATTTCAACATGCAGCTTCTTCAGTTATTCTTGTGCTTTGGCGTTTGTGAACAGAGAAGGAGTCATGAGAGATGTGATGGTACCAGGTTCTTTGGCTACAGTGATCATAACATGGTTGAGTTTAAAATTTTCAGAGTCAGGAGAAAAAAGGACAGCGTAGTTGCTACCCTGGTATTTAGGAGAACAAACTTGAAGCTATTCAGGAGCTATTTAGCAGAGTACCCTGGGAACCTGTTCTTGAGGGCTTAGGAATTTATGAATGCTGCTCAGTTTTTAAGAACCCCCTCTTAGACATAGGAGCAGGAAATTCACTGTGTGGTAACTCAAGCATGACAGAAGACCAGCGTGGTTGAACAGGGAAGTCCTCCTGGGGCTCAAGAGGGAAAGGACTAACAGAAGGAAAAAACCAGCAGAGATATTCAGTGTATTTTTTGCCTCAGTCCTTAATAATACTGATTGGATTACATGGTGCCCTGAGGCACAGGACCATGAATGTGGGGACAGTGATCTTTTGTTTCTGGACACTGATACTGTAAGTGATCAGCTGGATCAGCTGCACATTCACAGTCCATGGCACCTGAGGGCATTGGCCCCACAGTTTTGAAGGAGACAGAGGATGTTATGTCAGAACTCCTCTTGATCATCTACCAAAGGTCTTGGGGAGCCCTTGGAGATCCCAGCTGACTGGAAGATAGACTGTGTTATTCATTTCATAAAAACGGTATGAGGGAAGACCCAGGAAACTGCAAATTTGTTCGTCTGAGGTCAGCATCTGGAAAAACTGTGGAGAAGATCACACTGGCTGCAGTTGAAAGACTTAAAGACACTTAAAGAATAATGCAATCATCAGGCAGAGTCAACACAGGTTGACAAAAGGAAAGTCCTTCTCATCTGATATCCTTCTATAGCAAGGTCACCTGCCTCATGGGTGAAGAAAGGAGGGGGATGTAGTTTTCCTGGATTTAGGAAGGATTAAGGATTCTTAATGGATTAAGTTTGGATTAAGACTTCTGATACTGTCTGTCACAGCATCCTTCTGAACATGTTGTCCAACAGTGGGTTCGTGGTGTGCTGGTGAAGACCTGGCTGAAGGGCAGAGCTCAGGGGCTGCATCTGGCTGGTGACCAGCCACCAGCAGTGTTCCTCAGGGTGCAGCTCTAGGGCCAGTTTTGTTCCATGTGTTTATCAGCAATCTGGATGAAGGGTTGGAATGAACCCTGAGGAAGCTGGCTGATGACTCCAAACTGGACGGTGCTGTTGACGCTCTTGAGGGACAAGAGGCAAGAGGCCTTGCAGAAGGATTTAGCTGACTTAGAACATCGGGCAATCATCAGTGGCATGACGTTTAATAACAACTAACGGTGGATTCTGCATCTAGAATTTAAGAGCAATGCTGGGCACAAGAATAAAGCGGGAAAGGAGTGGCTGTTGGGCAGCCCAGCAGGAAGGGAGCCAAGGGTGCTGGTTGACAGCAATTCAGTGTGAGCCCTCAGTGTGCCCGGAGCAGTGGCAGCCTGGAGGGCAAACGGCATCCCCAGAGCCTCGAGCATGGCACTGCCAGTGACAAGAGAGGGATTATCCCACTGTATTCAGTGCTGTGCAGCCTCACCTGGAGTGCTCAGTGCAGTTCTGCACCCCACAATTTAAGAAGGCTGTGAAGGTCCTTGAGTGCATCTGGAGGAGGGAAAAATAGCTGGTGAGAGGGCTGGAAGGCCACGTCTTGTGAGGAACTGCTGAGGACTTTGGGCTTCTCTATTTTGTAGAGAAGGAGCTGAAGGGTGACCTGCTTCCTCTCTGCAGCTTCCTGAGGAGGCAAATTGAAGAGGCAAATGTTGCCTCTCCCTGGGATCCAGTGGTAGCACACATGGGAACAGTCCCATGGAGACACTCTTTCCATTGCATCCAAGAGCTGTAATACCTGACAAATTATGTACTACACCATCAATTAATCATAAAGTGTCCATTGCACGTGAGGAGAGAACTGTAATGCCTGGCAAGTTAGTCATGACACAGACGAGGTACAACAGAAGTTCATCTCATCCTGAAGAAAGGCCAATATGCACATTGTTACACCATGTGAGTTGAGACGGGTATATGGGTGACCCTACTAGGATTCTTCCCACAGCTTTGTAGCTTATACAAGGAATCACCTTGCACAACTACCCTCAGACTGCTCATGGCCCAGGCTCCTGAGACTGCTCTGATTTCTTCACTTCAACATCCACTATTGCCCGAAGCAGAAAATGTTTAAGATGTAGCCCACAGTAGCTCTGTCCTGGCAATATTCCAGAATTGCTGTTATACTGGCTGCTGGTGTTGTAAATGGACAAGGCTGTAATGGAGCCAAAATCTGAGCCATATATTGTCCAATTAGCTAAATAAATTTGAATTTTAAAAAGCAAATATGGAAGGGAGTCTTTGACATGAATGCTAAAGTTCCATTTGGCATTTGTTAGTCCTGGATCCATTATTATTTTTATTACTCTTAGAATGTGAATCTTACGATCAGAATATTTATTTTTAATTCCTTGTTGACTATAATACCAGAAAAATTGAAATTAACTTGCATTTGTTTGTCACATTGACTATTCAGATATGGGATTTTTCACTGAAATAATGGAATGCCCCTTAAAATAATTTTTGTCTGTTAGACATATGACACATGGAGTAAATGTCAACATGAATGTTGAAGGCTAACATTTCTATCTAGACTCCACAAATATCTAAAACCACTAGGGATATGGGAAGAATTAATTAAAAAATTAAATCTTATAGTTTTGTCCTTAAGTCTCTCTCTGAATTTCATGGTGTAAGCTTGTATGGGATGTTTCAAACTTCTTACATTAAAATTTCAGTAATATGTACCTGTCCCTCTTAAGTATAAATTAAAGTAATTTTTTTCACTAACAGCCACTTGAGAAGTGAAAGCAGATCCATGTCCCCTGCTCAGTTAGGGTCAGCTGCAGCAGCTTGCCCAGGACCATGTCCAGTTGGGTTTTGGGTATCTCCACAGATGGAAATTTCACAACATTTCCTGGAAACCTGTTTCAGTGTTTGACAGCAAAAAGCATTTTCTTTCATTCACATAGATTTTCATGTGTTTCAATTTGTGCCCACTTCCTCTTGTGCTGTCACTGAGCACCAAGGAGAAGAGCCGTCTCCTTCTTCATTCCCTCACATCAGGTACTTAGGCACTTTGTTGAGATACACCCTGATCCCCTCTGTTCACAGGGACCTACAGAGCTATGAAGAACATCCAGGATAGACCCCAGATACAAAAGTTGTTGCAGTGGGGTTTTTCTGCAACGATCCCTGGAGGCAGACTTGACCCATGGAAGAATCAAGGAGACGATATTTTATAGATGTTATCAGATTTTATTCTCCCAGCAGCACATGGCTGGGGCCTGGCATGGACTCCCACACGGACTGCTCCCAAGAACAACTGCCCCAGTGTCCCGTGGACACCCCCTTAAGTACAGGGTTCCTCACGGGCTACATTCAAAGTGACCAATAGGGGACAGGATTTTGGGTACATATGACCAAGGAACAGGGAAAGGGAAACCCCGTGCCCACCAAGCATCCACCTATACCCATTTCCCCCACGGGGATCACCTCTTCACTTCACCCTTTTGTTTTAATTAAGAAGGTTTCTCTCAAGGGTTACAAAGCACATCATTTGAAACAACCAAATAGGAACACAACCACAAAAACAATTTCAAAAGAATGCCATCCACCCCTTGGAGTCTGCAATGTTTAAACAGAATTTTTCTGGAGCATTTCAGAACTGGAGGAGAGAGATGGAGGCCTTTTGAGCACACTTGGGTAAACTGAGGCAGGAGAGGTTTCTTTTCACCTGTACCTGGTAGAACGTCAAACAGCGATGGTTAATTTCCTTCCCACTCCTTCCCTTCCTCCCCCCTCTTACCCCCCATGAGGTATTTGGGATGGAAAAACATGGTTTTGGGAGGCAAGACATGGAGGGAGAAATGAGGTAGGAACCTGTGGAAACATAAACTGGGGATAAGAGAAGGGAAAAATAGGATGGGGGAAGGGAAGCTGTAGGGGGAGGTTATAAGGAGAATACTGTTTGGGATCACTGCGGTCTGGAGAATATCGACTGCCTTTTACAGGACCTCCATTAGGTCCCATAACATTGGCCGCCTGCAGACCTTTCTTCCCTTGAATTATGTTAATAACTACCGCCTCTCTATTTGCTACGCTAGGAATTAATTTTCGGGGGTTGTTCTTTTCAACGACAGTACGATGAACAAATACGTCTTCTTTGTTGTCACTTCTTTTTATGAATCCATAACTATCTTTTACATTAAACCATTTTACAATTCCCGTAATTTTTGTTGCTAAGACTCTTCCTATTATGTGTTTGCGTGGCTGTTGGTTCGGCGTGGTTTCACCGCTTTCTTTTGTTGCTCCTGCACTGGGTCGGCTGATGAGGCTGCCTGCATGCTGGTTTTTCTGAGGAGCGAGCGGGGGGTCGCCGCGGGCCACGCCTGGGACCGCGGGGACCGGGCCGGGCTGGGCTGCGCCGCTCCGCTCCATGCGCCGCTGCCGCTGTTACCATGGTAACGGCCATTGTAGCCTGCAGGGCTGCAGCCGTGCCTTCACGCCCCTTGGCTGCTCCAGTCCCACTGCCGCCGCACCATGCTGACCCTGCCATGCTGCCAACCTGCTCCGCAGTCCTGGCACAGCCACCACTGCCCGCCAGCCCCGCTGCACTGACCGGAGCCGCTTTTCCGTGCCACTCTCCGTCTCGCACTGGCTGCGACGCACTGCGCCCTGTGCCGCTGGCTCGGCCGCTTCCCTGCGCTGGTCCCGCTGCACCCGCACTGCCGCCGCTCACCGCCCTGCCTGCTGGGGCCGCGGCTCGCAGCTCCCCGCCTGCTCGCGGCAGCCGCCTCACCTTCTCTCACAACACACTCGGGGCGCGCGGTCACGTGTGCATGGGGGTGGCAGAGCCCACAACGGGACCCGCGCTGCCGCTGGGCACATGATCAGAGCACTGCGTGGTCCCACGGTGGCCAGTGTATTGCTCAACAACCTCCGTAATTAGGTAGTATTCACGGAAAAATTCTTCCGTCAGTGTGTTTTGACTGAGAAATTAATTCTGCCCAGACCTTTTCCCAAAAGTCTTTTGTAAGCATTAAGTCCCAGGAAACATAGAAGAAGTTTTTAAACAACCATTCCAGGAAGTGTTTCAGTTCCATTTTTGCCTGAACCAAAGTAAAATTTGCAAATTGCTGTTCTAGGATTTTTTCAAGGTTGATATAAATGTCCCTTTGTGGCTCAGAAAGCCATGGTTCCTCCCACAGTTCTTCCATAGTCCGAGAGGAAGCAGTGAAACAAAAGTACTCACTAGATTTCTGAAGATTTTTCAAAGTCCTCGCTGTTTCTCTTAGGCTGTCTCCAGAGGTCCAGGGATCGCTGAAAGTGCCGCCGTTCTCCACCATTATGTTGCAGTGGGGTTTTTCTGCAATCATCTCTGGAGGCAGCTTTGGCCCATGGAAGAATCAAGGAGACGATATTTTCATTGATGTTAGCAGGTTTTATTCCCCCAGCCGCACACGGCTGGAGCCTGGCATGGACTCCCACACTGACTGCTTCCAAGAACAACTGCCCGAGGGTCCTGTGAACACCCCCCTAAGTACAGAACTCCCGCACGGGCCACATTCAAAGTGACCAATAGGGGACAGGATTTTGGGTACATATGACCACGGAGCAGGGAAAGGGAAACCCCGTGCCCCGTCAAGCATCCGCCTATGCCCATCTGCCCCACGGGGAGCACCTCTTCAAAAAGTGAATTTCTCTCTAGCAATTCCCTTAACTTAAAGAAATACAGCTTTCTTTAGAGCTGCACTCTTCCATGAGCACTTCCTCAGATTTTTTTATTTAGAGGGGAAAGACTAGACAAGACAAGACTTTGAGTATGTGATTTTCAGAATGCTCCATGTTTCTCAATTTTAGAAGCATTTTCAGAACACAGGGGTCTGCCATAAGCTGTATGTGAAGATGAGAAGGTTGTCTCAAATCCAGTCATTCACAGCAACCGTTCTGTATAGCTGATGAAGTAGTGGCAGTGGTTTCTGACACAGAAATATAAGTGTGTTAGGAACTGGAGTAGATCAACACCCTTTCATGTCATGGGCAAAGGCTGATAAAGGAGAGAATTTTTCAGCTCATTTTCTATTGATAGAGAAAACTGATATTAAAGAGAAGGTTCTGATCCAAATGGACTTAAATGTCCAAAGGAATTTAAAAATATAAAATCACTAAGACTGAAATGAGAATCGAGAATAATTGTGACAGCTAAAAACTACAGTAGTCAAAGCAAAATAGTCAGTTCTGCTCTTTGCCATCTGTGTCCCACTCCAGAGCATACCGGGCCAGGTTGGACACACCTGGTTGGCTACTAAAAACATGAAGTACCTTAGAAACTTGCTATTGAAGAGGGGCTCTTTTGTGGCGCTTTTTTTTTTTTTTTTTTTTTGTGTGTGTGTGTGTGCGCGCTGTTTGGGATTTTTCTTTTTGTTTGTTTCTTTTTTTGTGTGATTGTTTCATTTTGTTTTGGAATTTTTTTTTTTCCTAAATACTTTCTATGCAGAGGGGAAAAGTCAAAAGAGTTAGATTCTCCAAAACAAGTAACTGGACTGGAATGCAGAGTGGTGGCCAGTCTTGTCCCCCAGAGAGAAGATCATGAGTAGTAATATTTTTTTACCCTTCTACAGTTTTTAATGAAGATTTTTCATTAAGTTTGAATGCCCCCCTTTCTCAGTGTTCACAAGATTTGTAAACACTTTTCACAAAGTCACTACTAATTTGCCTTTTATGTTAAGATCTTGAATGAGAGAAACCAGGCTGATAATTTTGCTCACAATCCTTCCCAGTAGCCCTCCCCAGTGTACAAAAACCCAACCTGCTGCAGTCAGTGGCAAAGCTACACTGACTTGAATTGGCAGGATTTTGCTCAGTCGCTCTTAAACGCTTCATGGCAGACATCCAAGATCTTACTGTAAACTCTACAAACACACACTTTGCAACTTGTTAACAACTTAATGTTTTTGCTCTTAGAGGAGCATATCACTAGTCATTGCCCCAAGACAAGTAAAATCACACATTGTAATCATTAATTTTAAACCTGTAAAATACAGAATGCCTTTGTCCTAGTGAAATGGACACACAGCTAGTAACCCAAGAAATGCAAGAGAAAGAGCTTGGGCACTCCTCAGTCATTTCTGTGTTTGCCATTATCAGGACTGGTGTAATTATTTAGGAATCCATAACAGCACTTGTCATGGTTTACTCTTCATTACTGTATAGTGTGTATCTTCCACAAAATTAAAAATAAAACACAAAACCAGTAAAAACTTAGGAGAAAACTATCACTCAGAATAAAGATGGGCTTCCAGTTCAGCTGTGATCAGCAAAGATTTCATCTGCATTTTCAGTAGCATCTGCAGGGTTTAGGTCAGGCATTTTCACAGAAAGGAAGTATTTCTTGGGTGGTAGGATTCAAGGCCTTGCAGAGCTGTGAATACACTAACTGTGGCCCACAAAATTGTGAACAGAATTAAACCCCTCATCACTTTTGACTGACAAGGAAGGATCTGAATTCACTTGTTTCAGTGAATTTCAGAATGAATTTTGAAAAGAAAGTGAATTCACTTCAGAAGAGCACTATATTTGACTACACTTTAAAAAAATGTTGTGCTATAAATTGTAATTTAGTCAACTATGTGCATATTTTGAAGCCTCATTTAAAACCCAATCCTTATCCCCAGTGCTATTTTTAGATAACCAAACAAAGACTTCTTAGCACATTAGTAGAAGTATGGCACTCTAGTATGTGAAATGTCACTCCAAAATCATTCCACCTGAGGCTGGTTATTCATGTACTCCACCTGACAATGAATCAGTTATTTTTAATGAAATCATATGTCGTATTTGCAACTGAAAATTTGCAGGAAAGGCAAGTACTTCCTTGTAAAAACTTCTTTGCTCTCCTGAGGAAGTTTCCCCCCTCTGGGGGGATGGGCTTGGGGGAAAAGCATGGTTACACAGGGTTTCCAGACTCCCTGCTCTCTGGTCACATGTACCCAAGTTCTGTACACCATTGGTTTTTCATGTCCCCCTGCCGGGTGGAACTCTGTGGTTTTCTCATGAGTAGGCAGCCTGGCCTGGGCCCCCAGCGAGAGCTGGGTGCAATAAAATCTCTCAACATCCAAGCAAAATATGGTCCCTTGATTCTTTCCATGGGCAAGTCTGTCTCCAGGGAGGGTTGCAGGAGACCCCACTGCAACACTTTCCCCTTAAAATTGTGACAGGTTGAAATGCTAGCGATAATTGTATTCTGTTTGGATGATGCCCAGACTTTCCCCTCATTCAACCAGATCAGTGGACAGCCGGGACCTACTAATGTTTTTATTTTTCTTTGATTTCCTTGGGAATCAAAATCAGAAGAAGTAAGAAGTCTTGAAAGAAAGAACTAATTTGAGACTGATATAATGCATCAAATCCCTATATTAGCCAAACAGGCTGTTGAAGTAACTGGGAAAATTTAAACACTGAGACCTACATACAGTAGGTTTGCTGAAGATTTGCTGAAGCAGTGTTTCGAGCAGAAGAGTCTGATCCAGAGAACACCCTGGATCTCTGCTCTCATCTTTTCTGCCTGCTGTCTCTTGCAGCCTTAGTTAGATGAATTTGAGCAATCAGAATCAGCTATAGGCATGACTGAGCTGTTTTAAACCCCTTTCTGTGATGCCACCCTTCATCCACACAGTGTTCATTTTATAAGTTAATCTTACAGCCCCTGGGCCATAAGCACTACCTAAGTCCTATCAGATCAGGCTACAGAGTCATCATGAGACCTAGAAACTCATGGAGTGACGTGTAAGCCCTGCTCAGTAAATGTCCTCCAAGCACACCTAACCGAAACTGACAGAAAGAGATCCTTCACGAAATGCAATTGTGTTTGTTATCCTTATCAGACTGCTGTGTTAATCCTTTTCAAGCGCTGCTCCTGGTGGCACAGGTAACTCACGTATCCAGTCTCAGGCCTCTCTCACTTCAGAGAGCACTTCTCTGAAGGGAAAAAACCAAGTTCAGATACTTCTTGAGCCACAGCAAGTCCACAGATCTTCCTTAAATGCCCAGGACACAGGCTATGAAACAAAGGAGCAAGTTTTACTAGCCAGCAGAGTAGCAAGTAGAGGGCATGATTCTGCAGTGGGTCGTGGGTCTTCTCCTGGGAAAAAAGTCAGAATCAGCCTTGTGCTTCACCTCCAACTACAAACTCCAAACACATTTGGAGAGGAAGGAGTGAAGCAAGCATACATGCTGTGTTAATTTGAAGGCCCACAATACTCACAATATTCTCACTATGCTTCTTCATAAATATTATGCCTTTATCACCAAAGCCTCCTAAAGGGCTTTTGCACCAGAGAATTTCTAGCTGGCTAGCTTATTTCTGTCTTTCAGTTTCTGGGATATGTGTGGCACATTCACAAACACAGCTCTGCCTAATTTCATGCCAGAAGTTATAAAAAACCCATACACAGGGAATCGATTATGTTGTAATAGGGTGTAAGAGTTAAGGCAAGCCATGGCAGCAGTAGAAATGAGGGCTGCAGATGCCTTTGTTGTTCTAGGAAAGCACAGAGACGATGTGCCAGCTCTGAAGGTATTTGCTCTGACTTAGCAACACAGAACAGAAATTAAAAAAACCCAACATCTTTGGTGAGGAAGCACAAGCTTCCATCATTTATGGAATGATGGCATTTTAAAGATGGATTTAATTGTAATAAAGAAGAATACACTGGACATACCAAGTAGGAAACAGAGGTAAGAAAGATGAAAGTTACATTCCCTCACTCTGTGTGTTTGTCTGAGTGTAGCTGCTAACCAAAGCCAAGGGCAAAATATCATGGAAGACTGCAGGTACTTGAGAACATACAAAGGATAAAGGTTTGGAGATTTACGATAAGGAAATTATTGTGGTTTAATTAAACTCTTCTGAAGGCCATAATTTTAACTATTACACTGTAAATAAAACAACAGGTGCAAATAGTTTTAGGGACAGAATGCGTCACAAAGTATGTGGGGGGTGGCATGGTCTGGCATGAACACTACTGCACAGGGAACATGGCTGGAAGGCAGGAGGCTGCAGATCTATTTCAGGCTGTGCCACTGGCTTGTTTCTGAGTGAATCACGAAGATTCAAATACTCAGGAGCAGCTTCTAATTCCAGATGCTTTGCTTTAGACACTGAGTCTCTTTTCAAAAGTGCTGGACACCTGCAGTTCTCTCTATAATCAGATGGGATATTCTCTGGATGAAGTCATGAGTATCTCAAGCCAAGGTCTGAAGAGTTAAGAGTGAGGTTTCGTGTTATGAAAAATGATCAGCTAGCAAACTGCTGGTATAAGAGCTGCTGTGCTCCCACCTGATTCTCCCATGAGCTGCTTTTGCTTTTCTTGGGATAGGTCTGACCTCATAGACCCAGGGGCTAAATGGGCAGAAATACTGACTTGTGGGGGTTTACGTACCTTCTGGATTAGCTGCTTGAGTCATCCTCCTATGTGGCCTCACAAGCATCAGATGGGTGCAGGGAGGTACAGAGCCAGTAAGGAGAAGTAAGGATTCCCTCTGAGGAAGTCACATTTTGAGGCTGATTTGACCACATATGTCTTACCCTCACAATTCATTTGTTTCAATCTCACCATTTGTAAAATGGAGATGAACACAGATTATTGTAAAACCACACTAATGAGAGTAAGAATGAGGAAGTACAAAGACTAAGAGCAACTTCTTATAAATACAAATCTTAAGTACAATGTTTTTATTCTCATGTTTCTTCACAGCTGTATCTGCTGTATTCCTTTCACAGAGTCACTTAATTTCTAAAAGACCTCTAAGATCACTGAGTCATTCTCACCTCTCTCCTTACTAATGCTCTTGAATACATATATTTGTTTCAAATCAAATTTAATTGATATATGCTAGCTGTATAGTAGTTTCAATCAGCCTGTATGTTGAAACTGATCCTATCACTTTTAGTTTCACTTCATCTGTGCTGCTGTTTCTTGCACCCTGAAACTCCTCAACCAGTGCCTGTTACCAGAGCCTGACAGGAGGTGCTGCTTCCAGTTCATCAGCTGGGAAGAAAGGGCTTGCAGCAGGATCACCACTGGTCTGCCAATGCCTCTCCACAAGTCGGCCTTCGAGAGGGATTACTACTTCAAATACTCAATTAGTGAAATCTTGGCTCTGCTGAAAAAGGCAGTGGGATCTTTGCCACTTGCATGTAGTGAAGCCAAGATTTCATCCAGTCCGTTGCAGTGCACTGAGGCTCAGGATTTTCAGGCTCTCCCATGAAAGGTTATTCCCAGCTTCTAAGTTACTCAGGACTTGTTGCAGTTATAGAGCACCTATTATTTCATCATGACAGCCTCCACAGAGACATAGTCAGCATGGCTATGAGAAAAGGAAGGTAGATGTTGAATATGAAATCATAATTAGAGCTAACTGGGGTTGAAAGATATGATGGGTGTTTTTCCCCATAAATTTCAAATTGAAATAGTACCTGGAGAAGAGCACAGGAAGCACCAAGCTTCATTTGTCAGCAACTCATCATAAAAAAATCCACAAGAACTTAGCTTTTACTTTCCACATGAGTAGGTAGTCTCATTATGCAGCTCAGCGATAACAGCAATAGCAGTAACCGGTTCAGTCATATTCATTTTGGTTCCTGTTGAAGCTATTTTATAATCTGATTTATTGACTGAAACACAAAGTATGACCAATAATTAAAAGTCAGTGATATGTGGTTATATTCCCATAATGTCCCAATAGCCTGTTAATATGGAAAAAATGCGGTGCCTACTCCAAAACATATACCATTATCCACAAAATTATGTTTTATTTATAACTGATGATACATGGCAATTATTAAAGATTAACATCTCAAGAATATTCTTAAATTTGATAATGTTAGGTACAAACACATTAGGGCTTCCTTAGGACCACAATCACAGCAATTATTTGTGTACTAAGTACAGTACATTCAGTAAGAATGACCTTCATCACCTGCAAGTGGTCTGCAAGTGGCCTGCAGTAACACACACCTAGAACTACACGTGGTAAAAAAAAAAANAAAAAAAAAAAAAAAAAAAAAAAAAAAAAAAAAAAAAGGGCAGCTGAGAAATTAAATTGATAAAGTAGTGGGATTGTGGGAACAGAACAAGCAGTTTCCTATAGGCACAGAAACAGGGAAGCTTGTGCTGTGAAACATTATTGTATAAATAGCAGTGCAGTATGTTATAAAATAAACATGGCGGGGGGGAAAGCCAAACCCTAACATGTTGTTTTCTTTGTGTGCTCACTGCTGGATTCACAATTATATTTTTGTGCATGGAAAAAAGTGTATAAAAAGTATAAACAATCTCAGTGAGATTTTTTTTTTATACTTCCTGTTCAATATGACTTAAAAATAAAAGCCATAGAAAAAGGGTATAATATGGTACTTCTCTTAAAAACAGGGTAACAAAATCCTGCAACACTTCTGTTTGCAGCTGGTTTGTTACACTTCAGCAGTGAAATAAAAACCACTTACTACCTGTAATACACACACAGTCTGTAGAAATTGGCATCATCCCTCTGGCTAAATTTCAAACAACTAATTTTATAATTCCTTAGCCGTTTACTCAACACTTGGAAATGTCATTCTGTGAACAAAGTAGACTGTGCTCCGTGTTATCTGCACTAAGCAAACAGCCATTCAAAGCAAATATTGACAGAACCTCACTTAATGCAGGAGAGGATGTCCATTTGCATTGCTTCATTTTCTTTAAAATGATGAAGTATTAGACTGGTGAACACAGAAAGACATCTATATCCATTAATATACCCAAGCTTAAACCAGATTAGGTCCCCAAATGGAGGTCCGTAGTGCCAATTCATCCAGTACCCACAGAAATTAATATACGTTCTTCCACTGACTTCTAAGTGTACTGAATCATGCAGTTACTCACCACTG
>VYZQ01021535.1:729-26020 GCA_013400655.1 Mystacornis crossleyi
TATTTGAAATGGCCTGTGGTATGTGCTGGTTTTGGGCCCCATTCAGATCCTGACCAACTTCCCAGGGTGATCCAGGTTCTCTCCCCATCTGCTACAATACTGATAAGAATTTCCAGACAGACAGACAGGACTGTAAAGCCTTGAAGAGAGAACAGAATTAGGATGGTCTTTATTAGACCATGGATCGGTGTCTATAGCAGAAAAGAAATTCATTTGCACTGTATCTACAATGCAGTTTGAACTTTTCCTTTGTTTGGAAAAGCACATCAAGTCTGATTTAACAATTCTCTTTGTGGCTTTGCTTTTCTGTCTGCAGCTTCATATATTTACAAAAGGATAGATGCATGAAGACTTCTGATAGAGTATAAAAAAATAACTATCACTATACATGCTTGTATACAATTGAGAACCATCAGCTTATGATGAAAACAGTATTAATAGAAAGAATAAGTTATAAACATCTCTCTGCATATTAAAGTCATGACAATGTCAGCTGCTAGCATTTCATAAAAGTCATGGTCATTTATTGCACCACGGAAAAATACAAACCTCATTTTGCATTGAGAAAGCAAGCATTTAGCTCTCCAGCTAATATTGTGAAAGTAAAAGCTGGTACCCACAAAACTGAATGAGAACTGTTATGAACTGCTTACAAGCAGCACCTACTGCACAATTCACCTGCTGTCAAAACTGACAGTACATTTCATTCCTGAAGTATTCCCAGTTAATAATATTCACAAGCAAAACAAACTAGTTCAGTTTGTTCGCCAGCAGCAACAGGAGCCTTGATAGAGAACTGGACTGCACTGGGAGAGGCCCTCTCCAGACCACCTCCTTTGAACACCTACACATGGAATTAGAAGAAAGCAAGAACGGAAAGCGGACCAACCCAGATTTGCTACAGCTCAGTGGCAGGGAAGAGGTTCCTGGCACCCCTGTGGGTTACACATCTTCTGAGTCCACAAAAGGTAACACAGGGCTCATCTGATGGAGGAAAAGAAACAGCCCTGTGGGCAACGCAAAATGCAAACCTATACAGATTGAGAATATTTTTTCCAATTCAGAACTTCAATTGGAAAGATTTGTATCTTAACCATTTTTTCTTTGATTGTTCTTTCGCTATTAAAATTTAAAGGAATTAAGTTGCTATGGAGTAGATCAACTGGTGTTCTGGCTTTGATTTTTATGAGGATGTCTGCAAAGAAGTATCCACCACTAATTCCTCGCAATTACTGAATTCTGAAGTGTAAAAAATTAGCCACGGGATTTTTTTTACCAAACATTCTTTAACCAGATGTGGGGTTTGTTCATTTAATATATTATATACGCATATATTTATCAATGCTTTTGAAAAGGGTAAAGAGCCTAAGAAAATAATATATTCAGTTGACAGTAGAATGAGTCCCAGATGCAAAATCTCCAATATTCAGCTATTGTTGCTACAGCTTATGCACATATCAGTTTCAGAAGAAGATAAAAAAGAACAAGTTCAAATAACAAAACAGTTGATCAGACAACAAAGGAACATAGAAAATGAGACAACAGCAAAAATTAATTAAGTAAATATACCTGAGAATATCTCTTGTGTGCATGGAACCAGAAACAAACTTCACTTTTTCATGAATGTCCAGTTATCTCCTCTGAGCATTCTGCTGCCACAATACACTCCCTCCCCAATTTTTCTAGATAAATATTCACACTATAAATTACCTAGAGCCAGGAGGAGCTAGTCAGTTCCTCCCAGTTACACATCCCTGAGTCAGGATGTGCAGAGAGAGTGGGCAACAAGGACAGGCACGCAAAATCATACTTAGAAATATTTGAAAAGAAGGAAATAGACACTCTTTTCTCAATTTCCCTCTATTTCTGCTTGATACGTGTTGTGTTGCTGGAGCATAGAGAGAGAAAAAGCAGAGACAGACAGTTCTAACACACTGAATCCATGCTCCAAACAGCCACAGCATTCGTTCCCTCAGCATGCTCCTACCCTGTCCTTTGGAAGGGACACACCCTCACTCAGAGCCAGGAGCAGGACACAGAAGGACAATGCTCAGCTCTTGTCAGAGCCACAGACCCTCTTCCTAAATATCCAAGACATTTTTACCTCCCATCTTGGTGCATAATTAAATAAACAGATTTATCAGGAAGGACTGTGAAAAATTCATAACAGAACACCATACCATAAATGATAAATGATGGTCATCATTGAAGGTCTCCAAGCCAGAGACATCTCAGTTAGACAAAGAACTTCTCTAAAACAGGTGAGAAAGGTGCCACATTTCCCCCAATTCTGTGTGGAGTTCAGTTCAGTTAGTCATCCCACATCAAACACAAACACCACTGAAAATTTAAAATCAAGCTACACTCCAGCAATTAATTTAATAATAACGGGTTTAAAGGGTATATTAGAAAAACTAAAATTTACCAGTATCACTTGCTTGGAATCATATTAAACTTGAAGTACAAGATAGATGTTTCTAACTTCTCAATTAAATAAAAGAAGTAGTGATTAAGTGATGACAGTAATTTACATAAAACTTTTTTTCCCAGAATTTCATCTGCTCTTTTTATAGCAGGCTCAGTAACTCCTATGTTTACAGATCAAGAAAAAGTTAACCAAAACCAGCTATTCAAATATTCCTAATCCTAAATCTTGTTTTAAATTACATATGTATTTCAAGTCACATGCTCACTCATTGAAAACTGAGATCTCAACATGTAATTCTGACATTTTATCCAATCCAAGAAAAATGACATGAACACAGCTCCTTAGGAACACCTCAGTATAGGAAATACACTGGAAAGGGCCTCCTAGATGATTCAGTGATTGCTGTAACACCATACAGATACGTGCACATACGAACAATGGCACATGATGGGAAGAACCTTTTAATTTCCAGTTCAATTGCAGGCCATTCATATCTGCTGGTATTTCAACACTGGCCTTCAGGTTCCATAACTTCTTTCTTTTGTCATAAAATTGGCTCTCCACTATCCTTAGCAGTCCAGAAGAATTCCCTCACTCATCCTACACTGAACTTAGCATTCTTGAATAGGGCTGATCTACAATGTACAATAGTTTTAATATTTATCTTTCCTACTGGAAATGCAACAATGCAATATCTGATGACTACTATGACCACAGTTATTGTTTACAATGTCAGTATCCCACAGCTACCCCTGCAACTGATTCACATAGCTGTAATTTTCTTTTCTTTTCCTTTTTTTCCCTTTTTCTATTATCTCTGCATTTTGAAGCCTTTCAATATTAAAGCAAACAATCTAATGTCAAAAGAAGCACATTTTATATCAGAATACTGAACTCTAGGCCAGGGCTCCTTTTCTTCTGTGAAGACAGTCAGGGTGGAGAGGTAAGGAAGGAAATCAATGACCAAATGAAAGAGGCTTTTAACTGGGAAGAAGAGGGAAAAAAAAACTAAACAAAGAAAACAAAACAAAACAAAAAAAAAAAACTAAACAAAAAAACCGTGACCCACAACATTGTATAACAAACTTTGGCACTACCTTAAAGACACTAGCTAAAAAACGCTTTTTCAGTTTGAATCTCAGGTTTTCCAATGCACAGGTTTCACTATAGTGAAGTGCTAGAATAACTGGGTTGCTTTGTCTTCTGAAAGAAAAACATTGACAACTCAGATCTTCAGAATTACAGTACCCTTCAGCCCAAATTCCTCCTATTAACTACCTGCAAGTAAATAGAGCCTTTCTGTATTAATGAAGGGTATTTCTATTCACTGCCCACACCTACTTGAGTGCATTATAGCAGCGAGTTTTGTCTCTTCTGAAAAATATATCAATAGGAAAACTCCAAAGCTCACCTCCCACCCTCCAATCTCTTTCACAGTGTTAAGAATCGAGAAAATTGCCTTATGTAAAAATTCTGGAGTATTCAGTCTTGTGGAGAAAAGCAGAACATAGATAAAAGTTCACCTGACATAAAAAAGAAGGATGGTCAAGACAAAGTCTGCTTTGTGAACAGCAAGCCTCAGTGGCCCTCTGAATGGAGAATGGTCCTTCCCGAGGTTAGAAGGCATCTTTTTTCACTGTGGGTGATCCAGGATTAATCTCAAGCAAAGTAGTAATGATTACAAATTACAGACCAATTTCTATCTTGCCTGCTGTGACAAAAATTACTGAAAAATTGGTTCACTCACCTGTGATGAGCTGTCCAACATTGTGCACACTAAAATACACAGAACCACCATCCAGATTTTTGGCCCCTGATGGAATTCAAATGGCCCTAGAAACACGACCAGTAGTTTCTTCTGCCCACAGAGCAACAGTCACATTTCTGGCCCTGTGGTCATGAATTCACAAGCCTTGAGGAATTTTTCTTTTTACTTTTTCCCTGTATTTTTATCAGTATACTGTAGCAATGAAAACTGGCTAGTTAATGTGCTCAGATTGTGGGACTAGTTCTCAGTGGGTGCCTCCATTTGCTTTTTCACAATGTTCAGGTGAGTCTGGGAGAAACAAAGAATATTTCAATTCACATTTAAATTCATTTCAGAGTGTAACTCATGGCAATTAGGTCTATTCATAGAAACCCAAAATGGAACCATTTTTTTTTTCTGAAGGATGTATCACTGCATCAAAAGAGATGAATAGTATCTCTTCCAAGGAGAGGACAAGGTACTTAAAGGTTGCAAGGATGCTTTAATGGGATATATGATAACTTTAACAAGAAAAACACAAAAAACACACCTCCTGAGGAACAGGTCTTACTAGCCTGAAATAAGGTTTTGTCTCCTATGATGCTCCAATCTCTATTCTAACTGCTTTATATAGTGTTACCCTTGGACACTTGAAATGTGTTTTACAAGCCCGGGGGCTTTTTTGAGTCACAGTAAAATAAGAGCAAAATTCTCCCACAGAAGAGAGTAAGAGAAGCCTCTCAGCCAGCTGGAGAGGAGGGAAGGCAGATCATACAAACCAGAACAATGATTGAACACAACTGATAACCCTAGCACCAGCTGAATTTGGAAACAACATATTATAAAAAGCAGCTCTTGACACAAATACTGAGGTAGCAGGTCAACGCGGGCTGAAATGTGAGCTAGTAGTGGGACGGGGCAGCAGGATGGGGGTGAACACGTCTTTGCCAAAAACAGCATCTTCCAACTGATAATTTTAAAGCATTTTAAGAAGAGCAATAAAGCATTATCCTCTCCAGTTTATGAATAAGGAAACTGAAGAAGAGTAAGGCAGATTAGTCAGTCATACAATAAGACATAAAGAGGGCAGAAGCAGACCCCAGGTCTCTTGATCACAAAATCTCTCCATTTCATTTAATGAACTTGCCTCCCAGATGCAGAGAGATATTATAGTGCCTTAGGGCAAATCCAGATTTTCACAACTAAGCAGAATGTGAATCAAAATGGATAAGAAATTGCATCCTAAGTAAAACTCTTGCTTAAGATATAAAAATGCAAAAATATTCTTTAAAATGTCAAACACTTTGGAAAAAGACTTTTTTTCAACAAAGGAGAGTTTTCCTTCCTGCCTCACCCTCTACAAACTCAATATATACATTCAAGATGAGCTACTAATTTGGGTACTTGAAATTTTATAAATTATGCAAGATGCAGGAAACTGGGAGCATGGGAAATCTGGGGGGTGAAGGATAAATAAATGGGCACTTTCAACATTTCTGCAACAAGAAACATCTTCAAGAATGGCACAGTGGGCTGGGCAGGTGAGCTCTAACATGGAAATACATGGGAGAAAGTTGGCAAAAAGTTGCAAGACAGTTCCCAACCCATGTTTCAGGGGTAACCCAGTACTTGCAAAAGCCATCAGTACTGTTAATAGTCAAGAGACATTGAGGCAAGAGTGAGCACAAGGGAGAGCAGAAGGCAAAGCATGATGCTGTCCACAGCACAGCACTTGTTCAGTTCTGTCACCAGCAGACCTGAAAAGACTGGAGAAATACTCCTCTAGTTTCATTTGGCCCACTTAAAGATTTAAAGGAAACAGAAGTACAGCTTTATTTAATGTTCTAAACTGCTCTCTGTGTGTGAGGAGATTGGACAGCCATGCCAGTTTGTGTTCAATCTGCACGTTATGTTTATGTGATCTTACATCTTTTTAATGTAGCATGGTTACACTTACAGCAGTTTGCAGCTTCCCCAGGAAACCATTGGGAATGGGACCTGTGCCCAATTGTTTTTATCCCAGTTAAGTAAATAAATGAAATATGCTAATTAGCACCCTATTAGTTCACAGCAGGGAGTAATCCAGGGTACTTTTATTGGAAATTATTCTGTCATCCAGGACGCTGCTCTGTAACAGAATGCAAAGTGGCCCAATTTTCTCTTTTTACCAACAGTGGATGTCATCCAAATAATGGAGATGCCACTAAGCACATAGTGGACATGGTGATGTTGTATGAAACCTTCTCCCAGTCTCCCAAGAGTCTGGCCTAGAGATATGCTGGCAAATCCCCCACTAGAGATGCTGTCTGCATTTAGACTGAGGGGCTGTTTTGTCAAGCACATAGTTTGTTTTCTTCCCTACAACTGGCATTTCAGATATTGCTCCAGAATACTTTCTGAACTTATCACAAATCCATATAAATGCTGACTATTTTTTCTTATATGCCAGGAATACTGAGGCTGGGACGCACCAGAGGTACATCACCACAGAACACGAAAATGTGGCATAAAATAGTCATAAAATCCAAACTCATTATTTTCATACGGTAAAAAAAAAAAATGGTTTTACATAATTTATATTAAATATATAGTTTAAGTGTATGTAACTATAGGTATTTTTACCTGTTTGCTAACAAAGCAGGGTTACCAGCCTGGTTAGTGCAGATCTTTAAAATCAGCCTGGCAACAAGATGACATTGGAAGTAATGCAGGCACTGAGAAAAAAAGCTTAATAAAAAAGCAGCATGTTTTCCAGTCCAGTCTTTCAAAAACACCCATTTTCAAAGAGCTTTGGGGCTTTGGGGGATTAGACATTATGACACATCTGTCAGGTTGCCAGTAAGCATGTCAAAATCTCCATCATGGTTGGAGTTATGCAATGAAGCTTACTTATGTTATAGAGATACCAGTAGCACACCTTTCTTTTGTTATCAAATTTATATGAAAAGTTACAGGGATTACCTTGGATTTTCTGACTGCCATTTAAACCAGAGAGGGACTTCAGTTTTTATTCTGCTGAACAGAAAGGCAGTTTGGAGTGAGTTCTCTGTAAAACTTCTAGGTCTTCCTTCTGAAAAGGCCTATATTCAAGCATTACCCTATTGCCTAGATTTAAGGCCTCAAAATACAATTTTTTTTAAGTGTCACTATTTATGACAAGTAATTTTGGTTTTATTTAAGCAGTTAAATGTTTCAATTGATATAGGATCTAGTTTTGTTTTGTATAAAATTACAGTCTTAATTCATTAATAAAGTTGTCCTGCTCATGTTCCCTACAGATCCTGCCACAGCTACTTAACCTTGATATCCATTTACACCATAACTGCAGCATTTATATACATGAGTTCTAGCCATTGGAACCAGTATTTTGAATTTCAAAGGGTCAATTTTAAAGTTGGGAAAATCAAATTAAGAAAAGGAAAGCAACAAGACCTTGAGTAGCACACCACAGTCCTCTAGTGTTTCAAATCTACACTAATTACGCTTTCAAACGGGAACCTTTAACACAAAGGGAGGACCATACTATCAAGTGGCTAATGTAATATGGGTCTGCAGCCTTCAGCTTAGCAGTGCCAGTTAGGTCACCCAAGGATCAGGTGTTGCTCATGCTCTCAGGTAGGACAGTTTTACTCTGTATGCTTGCAGTTTCTGAAAAACGTGGCTCTGATTCTCAGGAACCCTCTCCTTTAATATCTAATAATATTGTGTGTTGTGTATCCAGAATGTTCAGAAACATGCCCAATGGGTTTGTTCAAGTTTCTTTTATTTTTATTTTTCCTTTACAACTGAGATGATAGGGTCTTCACTGAAAACTAAAGAGATAACATCACTAACTTGCAGCAGGATGTGACTGGACTCAAAGGACTATTTATAGGTCTGTAGAGAATATATAACACATAGATCTCTCTTTTGGGAATGATTCTTTTTATCATTAGAATACATGCTTTGCCTCGTGCAGAATAAGACCATGGGATTTTTCATACAGAACAAAAGCTCAGAACCACTGCAATGTGACACACAAGAGAGTGGTATTTAGACAAATGGAGCAGTTAAGATAACTGCAGCCCTCAGACCCCGCATTGCTCCTGCACACAACTGCACAAATACCCAGGGAGGCAGCCACAACACAGAACCTGCTGGTGCAAAACCAGCCTGTGGAGTACCCTGTAAATACCCTCACTCCACATCTGAACTCAGAGCAGCTCCAAGCCCATCTGTTCCTTCACTACTAGCAAATGTTCACCAAGGGAAGAGTAAAAAGATACATGTGTCTCACCAGCAGTTGATACCATTGATTCAGCATCAGAGAATACCAGAACATCCCCAAAGAAGGCAGGAGGACGGAAACACTGCACTGCTGGCAAGGAGACCCACGGTCAGCTTAGCATTTACCTGCTCCAGTAACTGTGGAACACATAGTTGAGTAGGTCTGCTACATACATTTATTTAACCTGTTGAAAAGTCATGCGGAGAGGTGAATGAGCTCTGAATGCTTTTACACATTTAGTGGTGCTGGGAAGAACATTTCCTTTAAATCCACATGTTCAGTATATCCATATCACTTTGAGTCTGGCCTTCTGAAAGGAAAATTCACAGCCTGGCATTGGGGATGAAAAAAAATGACAGAAAAATCCCTATTGACACATTAAATTAGACATGTTTGCAGGGCTGCCAGAGACAGCAATTACTCTGCTGCAGCTTCTGTGGACAGATTACAGCAGAAAACACTGACTGCTACCAGGTAATTCTACCTGCTAATTACTTGGGAAGACTCAGGTACTAAACTGACCCGAATGTTTTCACGGGTCCTGGGACCCATTAAAGGAAAGAACTTTTAAAAGCCACACAGTGATGCTGACAGGAACTCTGGAGCTGTTGAAAATCCATCAAAAATATTCTTGCAGTATAATGATTAGAGTTTCAGTCAGCCCCAATCTGTGCAGGCATTCACATTTCTCAGCAGTTATAACAAAAAGAAGTGCTTTAATGGGGTGGTGATTTTTTGTCATATATATATATATTTATNAGCCCCGCCCGCCGCTCCCCCGCGCCGGGGACCTCCCGGGAAACAGCCGCGCTCCGGCCGGGAGGTGCGCCTTCTCCGGCTAATGTCGCCATGCGGGAAGGGAAGAAGGGGTCTCTCACTGGCAGCAGCACTGTGAGCTCGCGGGTCACAGGAAGCAGAGGACAGCAGCCCTGCTCTGCCCTGCCAGTCCTTCCCCCCTCCTCAGCCCAAAAGCCAGGGGCAGAAGCTCAAAGCTGATGCTGACCCCCTCATGTGTGTCCAAGACACGCAGCCCCCGAGCACAAACCAACCCAGCAGGGAGCTAACATGGGTGGCTTTGCTCCTGCAGAATGGCCCGGTTTGCCTTGCCCCGGCAGGACGGGTCAGCCCTGTGACGGGATGGCCACAGTGGCACAGTGAGCTCCGGGACAGCTTCTGGGCTGCCAGGACTTGGGCAGCACAGAAAGCAAGAGCTGGAGCTCCAGCACTGCTCAAAAGGGCCTGCTTGGGGGGATAAAAGAGATTGTCACATCCAAACCATTAATCCAAAGAGGTGATTTCTGGTGCCATGCTGAGGCAATACCTGCAGAAGTCAGAACTGGGAACCCAAGTTGCAAACAGCTTTCTCCTGTGGCAATACGCTCCTTGATCATGCTACCAAAGAATGCTCTGGTCAGAAAATCTCCTTTCTTTGACAGCTATTTGGCAAAAGAACTCTTAACTGTGGAATGTTCAAAAAGAACCCCCAGACCAAAGTGCAGACATCTTTCCATCTCAAAAAAGGTTCTGCATGCAGTCACCAAGGCAGAAGAAACACACAGAAGGAATAAGGAAGCTTTGTGTAAATAAATCTGCATCTACCACCACTTTCCAGCCAGCACACTTACCTAGCAGGGGACTGGAGCTGTCCAGTGTCAGGCAATAAATCAGGCTGAGGTATCATGGTCAGGAGCACATAGCAAACATTAGAGACACACTGTTGAGTTCACATTTGTTAAGCAGTGTTTCTTTCAGTGTCTTCTATAGTACAAAGGCAAGTGGAAAAATTTGTCAGAGCTCCAATACACAGGCAAAGCCCTGATAATCCAGGACCCACAAAATCTGCATTTCACATCTAAAAATTCTAATCTTCTATGACAAAGACAACCTGCCATTTGCCATTCTGTAAGATTTGGGTAAATTAAATACTGCTAGAGATGCAAGGAAAGATGTGTTATTTCCTGTGTGGAAAAAAGGGTGACTTAGAGGTTTTTAATATTAGGGTTATTGCTTTTCAGAAAGTCTCCTCAGGAAACATCGGAAAATCCCTTCTCTCCAAATAGACAAGCCCAAAATTACAGATTCATTAAATCAGTGTGTGGGTAAGAAGTTTCTTCATATATACATCACTATGTTTAAAGCAAAAAAAAACACAACCTCCTTTCATCTGCTGAGGCTGAGAAATCTGTAACAAAAAGAGAATATATAAACAAAGCACACTGCTCTCCGGCACAGTCTTTGCTGTCAAAACTTGCTCCTGCCCAGGGTCCATTTCCCAATCCTACCTACATTTAAACTACCACTGTCCCAAAGAGTTATTTCAGGGTTGCATTAAACACATCAGGATTTACTTATTTAGTGAGCAGTGATGCCACCAACCTTTCAGCTTGACACCAAAAACATCTGATCATGCTCTGCTACAGAATTTAATCCACTAGGCAGCTGCATAACATGTGAAAATATTCTCTACACAGTGTTTTTTATGACACATTCCTGAACAAAAATATTCTCTTTACTATATCCAAAGAGTCCATTAATCCTTTTTTGAGATTGCGGCATACATTAAATTATTAGGAACAGTGCAGCAGGGACATGAAGTAAGTTGAGAATTATGAGATAGATATATATATAGTTTAGGTCAATCTAGTTATCTTCTAGTAAGTTTAACTAAACAAAACAAGCATGGTGTAAACACTTTCATAAATACTTTGAACTGCACTAATCTGTCTGTTCCATCAGACTAATCTAATTTATCTGAGCCAGTAAACAACCAAAAATGTGAGCGGCTCACATTTTCCCACGAGTAATATCCCCCCACATTGTCTGTGACCACCAAAACTCTTGGCCATACTTAATCAGATTTTGGTGAATATTACCATTAGGAATTTTTTCTCCTCCAGACTTTGCTTCTCTTCTCTAAAATGAGCAGCTGTTATTAACATGTGAGCTCTCCAGCTAGAAAGGGAACCAGGTGTCCAACTCAGGGCTTGGTTGAAGCTGATAATTATGCATATCGAGAGATTCTCTGGTTTAGTGGATCTGTGCTACCTCCTGAGCCAACACACAACTCTTGATAACAAGGCACAGAGGTAGCAGCTGCCCTCTGGCTCTGTACTTCTGTGGAGATGCAAACCACTTGATGACAGCTTTGTTAAAGCTGGATTTTTAGGGTTTTGCCTATGACTACAGCTTGCTTCAACAAGGTGCTTACATCTGTATGCTGTTTTAAACAGGACAACTGTCCCACCAAAAAAAAAAAAAAAAAAAAGATCACAGGGCCTTGAAGTTAAATCTGTGCTCAAGGCCTTGCTCGATGGCTGCTGCTTCTCACAGTTCTCTGGATGCCAGAGCAGCTCCTGCAGAGGTGCAGAGTGCTGCACATGCAGTGAGCTGGTGTCTCACTGCAGATATGCTGAGGAAACAGAAGGATTGCCTTGATGCATCTGTGAGTACAAGACAGGCAGATTTGTTTCCCTCAGAATTGCACCAAGTTCCAGCAGTGATCTGTAAGAAAATTATTTTGTTTCTAGGCTCTGTTGCTGATATATAATCAGCATATAATACTTGCAAAACATTTCACCAACTCGTGGAATATTGTAAGCATTAATATCCATAGAGCACAAGGAGCAGAGGACTGAGAAGACTTACTAATGCTACTCCAAGACCACCCCCAGTGTCTCATTAACAGTTGACTTTACAGTTGTACATGCAATTTTCCACATGGGCCACCTCCTAGGGAAAACAGATGGTGAGAAAGAGGCTTCCTTCCCCTTACCACCATCCCTGCAAAGAAGTAACTTCTCTATTTCGACAGGTATTTTCCCACGATTAACATTTAACTTCACAAAACGAAAAAAGTATTGGTATGTCTTGGGCAAATAAACAGCTATACCCAGGAGAAACTAACACATTCAAAACAAAAGGGATATTTCTATATTTGAAAATTTACATATCTATTCTTGCCTTTTTTTCTTTTTTTTTCCCTTTCAGGAAGCTTGCAAATGTTAGGACATATTTGGTCAGTGCTTCTGCTGGACAGTAACACATTTCTACACAGTAGATGACAGATGACATTATCTTTTATATCTCTCGTTGGTTTACATATTTCTTGACTTTCCCAATTGTGTTCTTGCAAATGTACAGGAATAAAAGAGAATTAAAATGCATAGCTAGTTCCAGCAGCACAATTCTGCCTCTGACACAGCTCAAATAAAACTGTGTCATATATAACTATTTTACTGAGTCCATGGATAGCTTCTGTTCCACACCATGGTAGTGGTCTTAATATCAGGGAGGGAAAGTAAGGCTCGTGGTCCTCCTTTCACTATGCAATAATATTTATCTTTGAGGTAGAACCACATCTGAATCACTGAGCCCGACTTTCACCTGACACAGGTATGTAAATTTAGATAAAGTCACAAAGACAAAGCTTCCTGCTTCAACCTTGATGCAAACTATTGCAAAAAGACATTAAAAGAAGGGACCATCTATTTCTGAAAGGTAGAAATGGTTTTCACAAGCCAAACATGTCTCATATTTGTTTTGCTCTTGTATTGTAACTGATTTAAAGGTATTTTCAAAAAGACAAAGATTTGGGTATTTTATTTGCAAAAGCTATTGCAGTTTTTAGCAATTAACTTCTGATATTTTGAATGGAAAAGGATGCAAGAGAACCATCACAGGTCTGACGCTCTAGAAACCCTCTGCCTCTAGCAGCAAAAGCACATACACTAATGAACTGGATAGCTCCACAATAACAGCTGATTTATATATACTACAATGGTTTCTACTGAGTTAAATGTATTTATAACACATTGCAAGATATAAATATGCAGCAGGAGGGGACCCCATGCTTTGCATGTCTTTTGATCAGGCACTGTGTTTATTGTCACTCATTTTAAAATCGGATGCCAAAGTAGAAAGGACTTCAATCACAGTAACCCTATCTCATGGTGGTTTCAGAGAGCACCCTCCAGCAAAATGCCTAATTAGCAGCATTTTCTGAAGACTTGGGGCACCCAACTTGAGACAATCTGTGTCTGATTTCCAGAGATGCTGAACATTCATCACTCATGCTGGATCAGAAACAGCACAAGGTAGCTCAGCCTGAAGGGCAGAGATGCTTCACAAGACACAGGATGGGTGGTCACTTCAGTCTGAACACACTCCCAGCAGCAACAGAAAACATTACATGTTGCCTGATTCCATCAGCATAAAATTAAGCTTCTTTTTAAACAGACAAGCAAAACTAAAAAGCCCTGGTTTGTATTTGAATTGCTGTTTTGAAGGCTGTGACATCTGTTGTCTAGTTAAGCATAAGCAGCATCTCATATACAGACTCACTTATCTTGGTATGTAGTCTCTACATTTTAAGTTGTTCTTAATTTCTATTTCTTTCCCTAAGATTTTGTATAGAATAGTGATTTTGCAAATATAAGGTACATCCAGGAACTATTTGAAAGTATTCCTTACAGCAAGAATGAAACTCAAAAAATTTAGGTACGTTTACCAAATGCCTCAATAATACTAGAATTAAAAGGAGAGAGGAAGAGAATCTTTTATGTCTTAGAATATATGTTTCTCTAGTCTTTGGGGGTTTTTGGGTTTTTTCTGACAAGGGGGTAATATTTGTTTTTTGAAAATCTAATGAATGGTATTTTTGCTTTTGAAAATCTAATGAATTGTATTTTTGCTTTATACCTTCTTTGAAAGTTGCTGGTTATGTATCTGATGTGACTGTCATTGATAGGAAGATATTGCACTGATTTTTATTAAGGACAAAATCCAAAGGCTGACTCAAAAAAAAAAAAAGTCATGTTTGCAAAGATTTGAATTCACATTTGAATTTAAATGCTTTCAATTACTGAACCACATTTTTACTTTTTGGCTACAAAGTGATGTAGGCATAATGATGAAATAGACCCAAGGAGGGGGCTGCAGACACCAAACCTCTAATGGTAGTCTCCAACTGAGAACTATTTGAACTGTTTCAGATATGTGCTTGTGGGAAAGTGAAACAAGCTTCAAAATTCAGAGAACTGTTTCTAAAGCTATTGCTTATCTAGCAGAGTTATTGCTTTACAAACTTTTCCAATCCATGGCAGGATGTGGACACTGAAATACCAGAAAGGATAGGTCTCAATCCCCTTGAGCATAAACTAGTCCACCTGAAAATTTTGCACAGGGAAAATTTTAGCTCATTGTGACTTGCAGGTTTCATTGCTACAGCAAGCAACTGGCAGCATGTTTATCTGCTCCACAAATAATTAATATCCTGTGTGCCCATTGCAATATGCTGTTACCAGGTTAGCCCTTTTGCTCCCTCTAGAAGGGGCTCAGGAAGGATAAGCAGCACTGCATTCTTGAATAAATAGATTTGAAAAAAAAAAAAAATAAGCTGCCAGAACACAGAGGTGTTAATCTCTTCCACTCAAGAATTATGAAGAGAAAAGTAATATAGACTGTAAATTGTGCAGGCAGCCCAGGAAGCTCAGTTCAGTGTCACTCCATGTCACTGGTGTGGCCATGGTGTGACTTCTTAACAGCCTGTAGGAATCTTGGGGAGGAGGGTCAAGATGAGGGGGGTGACTTGTCCGTGCAATTCACAGTCTAGAGGCATTTGGCAGCTTTTCATTCCCCATATTACACAGATACTTTATAAACGTGTCGTCTCCCCAACTACAAGGGGTTTTCTCATGAATTGCCAACTATTTGTTAGAAGGTTGATCCTTGCTTAGGGAGCAAGAATATAGAGAAGGCACCCATTCCACAGGGTTAGCACAGCCACACAGATGTTGAAGTAAAACAGTCAAGGTCACATACAGAAAATAAGGATCTCCAACCAGGAATCTCAAACAGACAAAAAAAAACGTGATCCCTACAGAAATCTACAGCAGTCTGAGAGGTACCCTACAAATATGTATCTCTACTTATGGCTGCATCCTTCTTTGGAATAATTCTTCAAATGGACTTCAACTTGACATCTTCCTGCCTTGAAAAATGTTTTCCTGTACTGTTACCCTACTAAAATGAGAGGTATCATGTTGCTGCACAATTTCAGAGAAGCAAAGTCTGACCTAGGGCAGAATCTTCAGGTTTAGAGTCAGTAGAAGTGCAGACTGTCAAATTCTGCTGCAAAAGTTCTATTCTGGGGTAGCACCAGGCCTTGCCTTGAGAACTGATCCACAGAGGTACCTGGGGTCCACTAGAGAGGAAGCCCAAACAATGGGATGATACTTGCTGTTCAGTTTCATAAAGACTAAAGACACAGGTCAATTCTATTTGGAGGGAGCAAAATATTTTGTATGTTACTACTACAATTCATAAAATGAGAGCTTTGATTTCACATTAACTACTATGATCTGAAAGAAATCAAAGAATGTACCGTATCACCCTCCATACTGCACACATCCAGGAATTATGAAGAGGAGGAAAAATCCAGTATGCATTTCTTGGAAAATTTATAAAAAATTCAGAAGTATTTAATAATTTACACGGTCAGACCACTGACCTTAAAAGTTGTGTTAAAAAATTAAGAACCTCAAAGAAAAGCTATTCGAAACTACAGACTACACTTAAAATAGATTATTAGTTTCCCAAAATTATTAAATGTTAGTGAATTTAATAACAAATTACATATGAACACAATTACATGCATAAGTAAGTGCGATCAGATCTGAGAACTTCAGAGCACAGCTATGCAGCATCAAGCTGAGGCAGTGAGTGACTGTGACACCTATGGAAAAAGCCTCA
The DNA here is from genome assembly GCA_013400655.1 of Mystacornis crossleyi. NCBI lineage: Eukaryota > Metazoa > Chordata > Aves > Passeriformes > Timaliidae > Mystacornis > Mystacornis crossleyi. The sequence goes on from VYZQ01021535.1 coordinate 16,921, forward strand.
CTGAGGCACTCACAGTTCTCATCTGTGCTCAGCTGCTGCCTGGCACAATACTGAGGTCACTTGCAGCCTGGCAAAATACTTATTGTGAAACTCATCTGAATTTAGATTTCATTGCAAATGAGACAACAATCCCTTTCTCTACCATACCTCATGTATGAAAAATTATCTGTAAATGTCAGGTCCTTCCTTCCATCTTACTACACCTAATCTATTCATCACACAGCCACAGTAAAACAACATTTGAACGCTGATTTAAGAAACATAGCTATGATCTGAAATCTGGTATAAAAAAGGATGTGCTTAATAAGTGTCAGTAGCATGGCATTCAGTCGAATAAGTGTTAACATACTACCTGAACAAAATTCAAGACTCAATTAAGAATGAAAAACATATTCTTCACATTTCATTAAAACTATTATACAGATTCATTGGTACAGAATATCAGTAATTTGGTCGGTTGGCCAGTGATTAATCCCTAGATATACACTCTGTAAAGCACTTCATGATTCAGTGTGAAGAGATAAGTACACACTGCAAAAATAACAAGCCCTTCACTTGAGAGGAACTTTTTTGGGTTTCAGTAAAATAAAAAAGAAGAAAACACCACAAGAAAGAAAGGAAAACAGTGTTAACTTTCGTGCATGAGAAGTGCATTTTTGATTGCCAGATGCTGAAATATCTTGCTCAATTTCCCTTTACTTAGGAAGTGCTCTCTGATCTCAAAATTTTTGATGCTAAAAAAAAAGCATTGTCTTAAAAGAGCAAAGCAGACAGTACTATAAAAATAATGAGCTGGAAAGACTCTTAAGCCTTTTACATAATAGAACCTCTCACTGCACTGAGAGGAAGATTCCCTCAAGGCCCAGTGTAGCTCTTTACTTTTATTTTGGTTTAAACAGGCAAACACCATAGCATCAATTAAAGAAGCCACTTATTTACTAAGCATTCAAAGTCTACAGCAGTTAAGAGGATTAATTGTCTTCATGCATATGAAATTTAAACATAGGAGATTAAAGACAAACCAACCTGGTCACACACAACTAACTTCAATTAACCTATCTGCACCCCCTAAGCATTTTTGTTAATAAGCACAGACCACTGGTCCCAATTCAGAACCTGATCTTGTGACAAGTTTTCTCCATGTGAACTGAGAGAGGAGCACTGTCAGGACAGTGCTTCAGAAGCAAAAAGAACAAAAAGAGAACTCTTGGAATAAACTGTAAAGCAGCAGCTGCAAGAATATGCCAGCTGAACCACAGTGGAAAACATATGTGGAGACCTCCACAGCCACCTTCAGAAACGACTGGCATTTAAACATCCAAACACTGGAAGCAGCTTTACTGTAATCTGAAATTTGGAAGCAACTCTGACTGCAATTGATGGGACAGGAAATGTTACAAGCTATAGCTGCTCCATTCGTTTCAATGACATTACAGTGCTGAAGTGATTTATATCTATCACATTAAACATCTCCAAATGGGAACTACAGCTATTTTATCCTTACATAATTAAATTAATAACAGTCAAACTTCTGCTCTGCCTGGTTACGAAGCCATGTTCTTTTTGACCTTCACTACATAAGAGGCTGACAGCAAAGAGCTGCAGGACTACTGAGTCTTTAAGAGTACACACTTGTCAGTATTCATTTTGAGCATTAAGAACAAGTCCAGTTCTTCTTAGTGATGGCTTTTTCACAACAAAATACTGTCTTGAAATCTCCCTGGGTTGTACTAACTGCAGTCATTGCAATGGACCAATGGCTGGGAGGGTGGGGGAGGGAGGAAGAGTTAAAGACTCTTGTTAAAGACTGTCAGCGTTGTAACCACGGGGTTTATTTACCCAGAAGGTACAGGACTTGTCCATAACAAATACAAGAAATTTCATTTAAGCATATGAACAACCTATTTTTATCCTGTAAGGGCAATTGAACACTGGAACATTTTGCCCAGACAGACTGCAGTGTTTCCATCCTTGAGGATGTCCAAAGCCCAGCTGGACACAGCTTCGAGCAACCTGTACCAGCTGACCCTGTTCTGAGCAGGAGGGTTGCACTCGAGGATCTCCAGTCTATCCCAATTGCTCTCTGATTCTACAGCAACTGTTATAATAGTGGTACCCACTGCTTCTGGTCTCTATGAACATGCGTCGGTCCCCCAGCAGAACATCAGCAACAACCCCCCTCTCCACAAAGTCCGAAGCCTCTGTAACTCATCTACGGTACATCCCTGCTACCTAAACTCTGATACTTCTGATCTCTTCTGAGTTCAAACCACAACACAACTTCGAGCAGCGCCCCCTGCCTAAAGCATCGTCATGCAAGTCCCACATTCAACACAAGATGTCATGGATTTTTCAATTTATCTGGGGTTTTTTAACAGTGGATACCACTGAGAGCTGTCACACTGTGTGCCCTTCCAGTGAACAGCAGGCGAAGTACATGACAATTAGGTGACAAAGAAGAGTCATATAGCAAAACTGAACCTAGCATCTCCAGTTTTCCTGATTAATAGCTCATTAGAAAAGGCTCTTGAGATAGTACCAGTTTTAACCAACAGCTTCATTTGCAAAAGTGTCAATTCAGGTGGATAATAATTTGTAGGTAATCACCTCAGCCAACTGCAAAGGACTGAATTTTATTCCTCCCTCTGAAGTTACAACAGAATTATTGTCTAATTTCACTAATTTGCAACACATTACACCTGCACAAGCCCATGGGCTCTTCATAGAAGCAAGCAATATCAGAATTTGGCCTGATCCATCTTTACTGCTGTGATGGCACCCAAAGGACATCCCGCATAAACTGTGCAGAACTGCCTGTTCAGAAGGGAATACCTGGAGGTCACAGCTCCTCTCTCCTGGAGCCACCCTTCCTCCTAACTAGCCACCTAACTAGGTACCTGGAGGAATCCACAGCTCTAGATTAGAAACACTACTGTTTTTTCATCCAGTTAGATTAACATACATCTTTTAAATAAACTGTAACTAGAGCAGGACTATCTCTCTCTTCTAGATAGCTGCTCTAATGTTTGGTCCCAAGTGTACCATTTTGGCCAGAGTAACAATTAGTTCATTCGCAAAAAAGTGAAGTGTTTCAGTGTAAGAAATTTTATGTATTCTCTCCTGCAACATTTCATGGCCAGACAGCTGACTTCATGATTTCTGGGCATCCAAATTTTGGATGTAGAAAGACAACAGTGAACCTAATTTGTGACAGACCATGGCACATTTCAACAGTTTCTCAGCGACTGTAACCTTTCTTCTAATAAATAAACGCAGTAAACCTGTGAAAGTGCTTTAAAATAGAAATGGTTAAACATTCAGTGGAATCTAGACTTGAGGCAGAGGAGACCTATATACCTCTTGCCTGTAATTTCCCTAAGTGTTTAGGCAGGACCAATGGGTTTCTTGCCCCATTTTTAAGGGAATAGGATGATATATCATCTGAAATCATCTTCAAGTCATCCTGTCTAGATTCCCTGGTTTATGTTTCCTTCTTGAAGGCTCCTTCACTAAAGCATTGTATTTGACAACATCTGGAAGTGCTGGAATGATTCTAGATGCAGGGAACAGGTTTATTGTTCGGGGGTTTTTAAATGTGGAGCTCCAACAATGTAGCAAACACTTCACAAAAATATGAACGCTACTCATTTGCAGTAACTCCTGTTTGCAAACAGAATACATTTGGCGTAAATAGCACTAGCAGAGTCAAAAAATCAGGAAGGAGAACCTTGAAAAAAATAAAAATCATGCTGTGATTTTTTTTGCAAAATTTAAACTCAGTCATAGAGGTAAAGTCTTATGTAGTTCATAAACTATATCAAATTATATATCAAAATTAAGAGGACAGAATATTAGAAACTGTTGTGCGGTAATTACACAGGGAAAAAATACAATTATTCATTTAGTAATATCTTTCCCTAGCAACTGTGTATTTTAGAATGAAACAATCTGACATTGTACACAGTCATGTTTCATGAAACTCAGGCCAGTTCCAAAAGCTGGTTTTGAATAAAGATCCAAATATAAATAGTAGATTAAACCAAAACTAAGTTATGTGGAAATCTGACACCTTAGTGCCCCTCTGCAGCTGCATTAGCAAAGCCATTTCACCCTTGGCTGAAATGCCTGCATGGACTCCCAGCACAAGGCAACATCCGAACACCTTCTGATCTTCCCCCTGCATTCCGGGGACGTTTTACAGGTGGAGAGGAGAGGTGCACAGAAATGAAGGGCTTGCTCCACAAGAACAATTTGCACAGCTAACCCTGGGCTGTGCAACTCCAGGCACAGGGCCCTCAGTGCAACACCAGCACATGTGGGAGGCTCTCAGCAGCCAGGGACGGGTCACGGGGGAAAGAGCCAGGCTTGCGAGCTCAGCTGACTGGTCCAGTCCACAGACAGCTGATAACCACCTGCTAGAAACAGAGAGCTAAGCTCTATTTCTCCACCTGCAAAAGCCCACCACTGCTTAATTAAAAAAAAAAAAAAAACAAACAAACAAAACAAACAAACAAAAAAAAAACTCCCTAAACCATACAAATCTAAAATACCTCACACCCTTGAGTGAGCATTCAAACCATCAAGGTGAAGCATAAACAAAAACCCCACTCTATCAAAGTATTGCTAAGTAGGAGGTGTTTGTTTCTTGTTGAATCTCCTCTGCTCGATATAAGTAATATTCATAATGAGAAAAGACCCTTTATCTAGTTCAGTATCTAGGGTATTTTCCTAAGATACCAGAGACCCAAATTTTGATTTGTACTGCAAGGTAAAAAACAAAAATAAATGAAAAATCACAATAAAAGAAAGGGGAAAATATTTCTCACTATGCAAGTATTCTGGTCACATCTCAGCATAGTTTTTCTGCTCTTGGTTTCAGCTGCTTTGTGCATGAGCAGCATTCAGCTGCTGCCTGCTCAAAAAGTGCCTCTGCAATTCAACTTTTCTGATCTTGTTGCAGAGCTCTGGTTTCAAACAAATAATTGGCTATGAGGTATCGATAACAGGTTGAGGTAACAAGGGCAGGATGATTTTAAAACAGTCATTGCCACTTAAAAGGAAGATCAAATGCCTAACAGTTTACATAGCTGTTTAGTACATGTGAGATTCTGAGCCCAAATTATCATTCAAAAGTCACAAAGAAAGTCTGAGCCTCCAAAAATCAAAGCACTTTAATCACAACCGATTTTAGCATATTCCATACACAAGCACAAGGCAAATCTGTTGCTCTAGAAAGACAACAGAATTGAGGAGACCCCTCACCTTGTTATCCACTGCAGGACTGAAGTCTACAGCGTTCCCTTAATTAGTGAAGTTAACTGGTAGAGTGTTCCCAGCAAGAAAAAAAGTATTAGCCTTGGAGACACATCAAGTAAGTCAAACTGACCGAAATAGCTGCCTAAGAACAGACAGCAGTGGTTTTATAAGAGCTCTCCAGGCTGGCATTCTATTCTCCAGTAACACCTAGTTTGTTTCAGAGGGATTAGGACAGTACCAGAAGAACAAGTATTACAGAATAAACAAACAATTCTGGAATGAAATGGTTCTAGGAAAAGGTAAATCTTTGCTTCTGAAAACCCTCACTATTCAACAGACAGTAAAATTAGTATCCAACCAACCAACAGAGGTTTCTCTTCCTTCAGCTGGCGGGAAAGGAAGAAAACGCCTTTTCTCTTCTTTGATATTCCCCATTCTTTACAGACCTGCAGAGTCAAATCAAGCAAGGTGCTGTCATATTTTCCTAGACATTTATACTGTATCACTGATTTCCCAAAGAGTGCCTGTCAACGTTGAGACAAGGGTCTGAAATCCACTATCCAATCTCACCAGTACAGGAAAAATACACATGCTGTATCATGCTGTAGATTAAGTCCAAATGTTAGTGTTCATTTGAACCATCAAGATTTCCTCAATATACACACATATTTAAAGACAAACAAAAAACCCACAGAGAGGTGATAATTTGACAATAATCGATTCTCTCCAAGAAAAGCAGAGGAAGTCTGACCCCATAAGAAGGGATGTACAATGACTGGAGGCCATCCTTAGACAGCACTGTAATCTACATGAAAAAAAAAGCTCTTGTCCATAATTTAAGTGGCAACATGTGTCACTTAAATAATAAAGACCTCTTTTTTTAACCTTGTATTTCACATTTGCTAGACTGGCAGAACCACTTTAACCTAGAAGTCTTTGTGACTAATCTTCATTCCTTGTCTGTCCTCTTGTTTTTATCTTGCATTCTCTGTGTATACAGCTGGTATAAAGAATCTTAGCCTGAACAAAACTAAAAATCACTCAGAAATCCTCACTGTAAAAAGAAATCACTGCATTATAGGATTAATCTGTTGAAAAATGTTTTTTTTTTTAAATCTGCAAAAAATGAAGAAACTGGCCACGTGTAAAGTCAAGGTTAGCTGCTGAATTCATGAAAAAGACAGACAGGTGTGTGTCATCAAACAAGAGATGATTAGTTTCTCAGTTCCAGAGTGTCATTTCACAAATCTTTGATAACCTCATCAGGTGAGATAACTCAAGTCAGTTTACATTTCAAAGATAAAGCCCTATATAATTGCCTTAGCAAAAGTAATGAGGATTATAAAAACCAGAAAACTGCGATTTTATCAAAACAAATATCAAAACTATTTTTGAAATAAATTCTAGGTGTTCTTATGTATTCCAAAGCATCGGTTTTTACCTATACACTTAAGACCACATTGCATTTCTGCAGATGTCAAAATCCCAAAGAAGTCAGATTTTCTTTCTAAACATTTGCTTCCTTTAAATTTAGGTACAAGTTCAGATCCAACACCCATGTAATAGTACACAATTTTATGGCAAATGGTGCATTCGGCACATGTATTCTGATGTTGATTACCCAAACCTCAGTTATTTAAATTCCTGGTAGCTGAAATAAGGTTGTATGCTGCTGCACCTAACTATCAGGGGAACTTATTTAACATGATTAACTGAAACCCTGATCCTCCAAATTCATGTTCCCTTTGACATTTGGATTATTAAAGCTATAACTGCTCTGAAAAAGAAAAGGCTAAAATGAGCTAAGAGGCAAAGACTTTTCTAATGACTTTGTTATTTTAAAAAGAATGCCAGGTGCTTACCCAGGCAAGTAGAAGCCAGAGTCGCCCAGTTCGAATGGCCTGCGGTGCACTTGGACACGATGCTGGAAGGTACAGCAGGGCCGAGACATGAGGTACAAGAGTTACAGTAATGTGATTACACGGCTGCATAGTTCAGGAATGGGGAAATCCTGATGGTTCAGTTGCAAGTCTGCTGGTCATTTTGTGTGCGTAATTATTGTTGATTTACTTCTTGACAGAATCTCAGAGAAAGCACCAGAAAGAGATCTAGATGTAAATGTGGGTTTAAATGGTATTTTCATTAGGCGTTATTTGTTTTAATGGTATTTTTAATTCTGCTTTCTAAGGTATAATTTTTTTTCTCTTGACTTCAAATTATCACATACTGTGCTTTAGCAAAATGAAGCTATCAAGGGCAGAATGCGTACTGAAGGCAAAGACTCAATAAAAGAGCAGCATGCTTTTCAATCTGGCCTTTTAAAACATCCACTATCAGAGGGCTTTGGAGGTTTAAGGGATTAGATACCATGACACATCTGTCAGATTATTATGTAAGAAAACTCTCCTGCTGTTTTCTGTGGGGAGAATGTCCGCTGTGGAATATTTTTTTAAAAAAATTAAAAACAAAAAGACACAAAAAAGGCAGTATTTCATTTGCTTCAGAGCATTTTTTCATAGAAAAAAAAAAACAAACTTATTTTTCCTGGCCTAAAACCAAATTATATTTAGCACTCTGACTACAGGCTTCTGTCTGAATATGGATTAGCAGAATACACATGCTTTTACAGTTCACAACAGAGATTATGCAAAGATATCAGGATTTGTAGGTTGGCCTAACTTAGCCATAATTTACAGAGCCAGGAATTACTGACAGACTGCAAAGAATTGCAGTGAAATGTGAAATGATAAATCATGTTACATTCCAGTTACATGCTTAAAAACATTTTAAATGACTCCTGAACTTACGAGGCTTTTCTGTCTAAAACAAAAGCCAAAATAATTTTATGAAAAATACCCAATATGATCCTACTGCTCTCATGCTTTGTTTGGGTAACACAATTACATCTTGTCGGTGGTGCGGCAGCAGTGTCCACGTCCTGCTGCTGAGGGCACTGCAGAGCAACAACCAATCTCCAAATTCACATCACACATGGCTGGAAAGCCACAGCTTCGTTAAAGTTATTATGAGAAGCAGAAGTCTGAAGCCATCATGCACCACCAGTTGGATACTACAGATTTAAACAATTATTGTAAATTCTGTATTGGTCCCTTCTGATCTTCAAGTTCTGCAGTTCCCATGCCCCTGCTGAGCTCTTTTAGACGTCTCACCCTTACAGCAGGGGACCAGGCAATGCAGGGCTTTTTAGGTGGTAAGAGCTACAGGGCTGTGCTACACAAACAAGTCACAGAGGCAAACACAGCCAGAGCTGAATTGGATGTTTCTCCCGTTCCAGTAATTTTTCTCTCTCCTAGCACCTGAAATCTACCTTTGCCAAGAATTCCATTACCAACTGCATGAAGCATTTTAGATTCTGCTTTGCATAGACAGATGAACAGAAAATAGTTGTCAATAGATAGAAGCTAGGAAGAAGCAAAACAAAAATAATCAAATACCTGAAACACCACTACAGATTATGTTATGGGGAACAGATAGGTTTTTTTGTTTGTTTTTTTTTTTTTAATAGACTTATGCATATATATAGATACAGATATATAAAGTTTCTCCCAAACTTGACCTTCACAGGAATACAATATGACCATGAAAAGTAATCCCTGCTCAAGGATCAATTCTGGTTTTTTATACTGACTGTTCTGGTTTGAAAGCAAAACCAGTGAGAGGCTCCAAGTCAGAAATACAATTTAATAGAAAGGAAAAATAAATACAATAGTACAAAAGACACTACCAGCAGAATCAGAATACAACCCCTGTTAGTGGGGGCGATGATAGCAGTCCAGATGAAGTGGTCTTGTTGAAAGCAGTGATCTCGCAGAGAGGTTTAGTA
>VYZQ01021535.1:27508-52102 GCA_013400655.1 Mystacornis crossleyi
GCATTGTTGGGACCATTAACAGAAGATAGCCTGGAGGGAGGAGGAAAGGATAACACTGCCCCACCTGGTTTCAACAGCTCCGGAAGATGGTAATAGAATACATACTTTTGGGCACATCTTACATTGCAACCTAGGACACTGACATTATCACAGTTTGGAGCTACAGGGTTCCAGTCTCAAGCACTAACCCATTACTCTCAAAGGGTGCAGGCCAAAGCAAGAAACTCCTGTGCAACTGCACAGAGTATATTAGGGCACTTGCTGAGCGCAGGGAGCTCTCAGCACAGACACGCTAGTTTGCTTAACATTTCAAAAACATCATCCCACTTACACAGTGGCTCTTGTTTCTTTTTGTTTTCCCTTTACCTTCTGTGAGTGGGAATCTAAAGGAAGGGTGTTCTCAGGCAAACACAAACTCATTTCACCAAAACTTCCCCAAATTTATAGTCTAGGACTGGCAGTTTCATTGTTTCTCTCTTGGCTTTTCTGTAAACCAGAGCATCCTGAGCAGAAGGTTTGCATGGGTCAAAGAGCAGAGCAACAAGACCCGTGGAAATACACACCTCACTCTAAAGAAGAATGGTTCAATCCAAGCATGACTAATTACAACGATGAATACATAACTTGTTAGCAAAGGATAAGCACCTTTTTTTCACAGTAATTGTACAAACTTAGTCTGGAAACATTGAGTCATATTTTGTCTCTGTATGTACCACTGGCATTCATACTGAAGTCAGTTTAATTCACACCGATAATTTAACACAGTTAAATACTTAAAATACCACTCATGGCTGATTATATACATGCATAGGCAACTACTGCAGTGAGTAAAAAAACCCACTCAGTTCATTAACAACATTTTTCACGAGAAAATAGTTTCTGGGAAACTATGCATGAAAATGTAGATTCAGAAATCCATGAGGGTCTCTTGTTTAGATGTCTCTTGTGCAAATGCTCCTCCCTCAACTGGGTTCTCTAGCCTGACTTTATAAACCATGATGAATCTCATTAATCTAGAAAGAGGGAATACTCTTTCCACATAGTGGAAGTCAGAATAGGAAAGTGAGTTCAGTCTATAAAAGCAAGTAATCCATAAGGTCGCACAGCAGCCTTCCTGAATTCAGCTTTTTAAACTATGCCAATACCTCTCATTTGGGCAGAATCACTGTACCCACTCTGTAGAAAACTAGCCAAAATTTTGTTGCAAGGCCCCATATATTAGCAACAGGAGTTTCAAAAATGTTCTGTTTCAATCTGAGATGTGAAACATCCAGAGTCCTAAGGCTTGAAAGCTTCTTCAGCCCCAGAATTACTAGTCTATGCTTCTTTCAAATGATTATTTAGTCTGAAAATATTTGGAAAAAGGATGAGGTCTCGGCTGGTAGTCAGAAAAACTGTTTTTATTGAAAATCTAGTCCTCCAGAAATCTGGATTTAATTATTTTGAGCAAAATTCACGTGTGTACATGCCTGTAGATGTGTAGAGATATACATATTTTGTCTTATTTACATGCAGTTCTTACATTTAGACTTTGGGCATCTTATGGAGACATGTCTTCTAGTGGGAGTGAAAAAAAGGTTCAATCCAATGTTTATAAGCAGCTGGCAAAGATACGTGAGCGTGGCTGTTCAGAGTCTGCCTGGCGCACACAGGGTCACTGCCTGTGCACGGAAGTCTCAGATGAAGAGCTGCACGTTCCAACAGACCCACCACAACAAACAAACACGGTCTCAAAGCCTCCAGCACAGCCGAATCTTGCTGCACCTTCACTCAGCTCTCCAGAGCCCAATATACTCTCAGTCCCACAGCAAGCATCTATCAGGGCTTCCCTTTTGTTCTTCACAGGGAACTTCCATAGAATACTGAAGTCTGAAATTAACTATTTATTATCTTTAAACAAAAGTAAATAGGGGCACATACATTCAAAAATCCAGGCTATAGAAGACTACAGTTTCCTTTCAAGTGACACCCACACCTAGCACTTCCTGGCTCCGGCAAGTCTTTCGTGCAAGGTTTCTACTACAAACACCATCATTTACTTTGCCTCTGGCCACATTTAAATTCAAACTCACTCCTATTTTACATATATCTCTTATTTCATTTCTGTTACTATGCATCATCCACATTCATAATAACCATGATGGGTTTTGCTACAGCAATTTTTCAGCATTTTCTTTTCCTGTTTTCCTGTACTCTGACTCCCTCCATTGTGCCACAGGCCTGAAGATGTCATTCAACTGACTTCTTGCGGGACCCCCTTAAGTGAATCCCAGTAAAGCCATTTGGAGTAAAGGATCTGTTCAAGAGTCCCTGAGGAGTTCAGGGCTTGCCTGAGGCCATCCGTGCGGTTGAGTCGTGGGCGGCCACTGCACAGGCTGGCCACTGGCACATTGGAACTCCAGCCCCATCACCACCCAAGGACCTCAGCTCATAAAATGTCCTCCCAAACATGGGCCTACTGTGTGCAGCCAGTGTTACTGTACTGAAGAAATGTCTATTACTGGGACATTGGAAGTGACTGGAACGTTTACTGATCTTGGTTTCTAGTGGCTTAGCAGGAACAAGCTGAAACTAACTTGGATCTGTTTTAATTCAGCCTCTGAACAAACAAGGGAAAAGGAGTCAAACTATTCTCTCTCTTCTGCATCCAAGAAAGAGGGAGGAGAAAACTTCCCTTCTCAGCCTGGTACAGGACGGACTTTGTTGCTCCTCTCTCCCTTTCCCACTGCAGTAAGATCTCCCCTCGTTTCAGCCTACGAAGATCCCTGGATCTAGTGCTGCTCTAAACAAGCTCACAAGACCGTGCCCCAAACACCTCGATGCCAGCCAAGGGCCACAGGGTGCACTAACGTATAGACAGTGTAAACAACCAACTTGCTAGTAACCAACCCCAAGTCCAAGTTATGAGAAATGACGCAGGTAGGTTTTGAACACTGCAGGTAAGTACTTCCAAAAACAACCTTGTGCATTACAAATTCCTTGCTCTTTTACTTTGAGGAGCGTTTATCTTTCGTTGTGCTTTAAAAAAATTCACAGCTAGTAACTCAAGATTGACATAATGGTTTAAGAAATGGACTTCAAGGAATTTCCAAACACCTACCTAAACAAGTATATCTGAGTGCATTTATTAGCTTTGGGGCTAAAAGGATTATTCAGCAAAATTAATCTGAATATTTAATAAAATAGTCTACACACTCAGAGTGGTGACAAACAGTAATGCAAAAAAAAAAAAAGCTTACTTTTAGGCCTACAAGTCCTTCTCTTCCAAGTCAATCGAACACATATCTGATCTCATGCCAAAGCATTTCATAAAACTAAAAATGTTAAGTACATTTTAATGACTTTAGCTAAAGAAAATTCACGAATACAAATTCTGCCATTGAAAAAAGTTTCTAGCAGGAAAGAAAAGCAGCAATGTTTCAGTAAACATCTAAGCATGTATCCTAAATGCAATCATAATGAATGAGGAAACATATTGTACATAAACATCTGGAAGACAAAAATATGATCCATAAAACATACATCATCAATAACTATAAACCTAAATAATAATTGCACCACATTCATCACATTCAGAGGCAGGTAAAATACAGACTCTAAAAGAGAGGACAATATTTTCCTGCTTACAGTGTAAAATGGCCCCTTCCTGAAGCACGTACAGTGTGCCTATGTTGCTCTCTTTTGGTGAATGTGCAGTACTGACACAAATTTCTCTGTGCAACAATTCCAGACTTAAAAAATATTTATTCAACTCTGATTCCAAAACTGATCTTACAAATAACCTTTAGCTTCTGATTTTAATCCTACCAAAATGCTGTTTCTTTTTTCATCATTATTACATCTAAGAAAAGGCTAATGATGCAAAAAAATTAGCTGCTCTTGTCCTAGCTCCTTCACCAGTCTTATATGCCATAGGCTACTTTACCAAAGTGGCTTAAATACTTTATCTACAATACCTTACCTACATGCACAAAAATATTAATCAAAAATATGTATGTTGAAAGGGAAGAATAGTTTTGGAAAAAGTACTATGATGTATCGTTTGGGTTTTTTCATATGGCAATGGCAGCTGTACTCTACTACTCTGGAGGTTAAGGAAGGAAAAGCAAAGCCAGCAAACAGTCAAGTGTTCACTGAAAAATTCAGTCTAAATATAGTCATTTATGTGTAGTGGCAGAATAAACGGGATATGACAGTTAAAGCAAACTGATTTGTTCACTTCATTCTTGTTGAAAGAACCCCATCACTGTTCACGGAGCAGAGACCTAGCGCAGCCTCACAACACAGTCCTTCCCACTTTCTGCACTCTCCTGCATCTCACCCTCAGTGGGCCTTCCTACTCTCACCATCTTCCTGGTTTAAATTCTTCCTTAGCCAACACCTTCTCACCAGTAATATCTCTAGATCCCTGTTTTCCTCAGCTGTTGTCCTATTTTGTCTCCTCTGCGTTAGCCTGTTTGCTTGTACATATGTTGTGCTATAAAAATGTTTAATAGTAATTCCTGTCCTTTCCACCTGGGCTGCACAGAACTGCAGTAATAATGTTTATAACCAGTTCTGTGTGGTAGTTATACAGAGCCCAGTAACCTTCAGGCTATTTCTCATTTGGGACAAATAATCTAAATTAAGGTGATTAATCCTTAGGGTACACATGGACTTAAGGTACTAAAGGAGGGCAAATACTTTGCTCCATTTATTTTTGTGAAAAAGCCTGATCAACAAAGGATAGTCTTCTTAATTTAAGCACCTAAAATAAAGCTTTCAAACCTATATGCATAAAAATAGGTGAAAATCATTCCTCATTAACATAGGAGAACACTTATTGGTTCTCCTGAATTTCAATGGCACACAATAAAATGCTCAGCATCTTTAAGTTCTCTTTCTTTTACTGAGATATATTAACTGTGGTGACATATAATTTTAGCCACCACAGTTTGAAAGCTTTGTCCTCCTTCTGTGAACAACAAATAAAGAAACACAGATTTTTCATAAGTATAAAAAAGGCAGCTGCTCAAGGACTTAGTGATATTTAGAAAAATCTTATCTTTTAACGTATTTCAAAAAGCTGCTCATCCCACTTGATCCAGATGCACCCACCTAATCTGAAAATCAAAGAATTTACACCTGGAAGTGAGAGAATTAAATCAATGAGAGTTTCTGAACATCTTTAAAACTTCTCTAAAAATCTGTGAGTGAACCTGTGTATCAAAATTGCTGCATCCATACACAGAACAGAGTAGTAGCAGGAGAACTGTTGTGACCGTGCCATTTGATTAGTACTCCCACTACAGCTGCTGCCCCGGGAGTGACTAGAAGTTATATTTAATGCAGATATCCTGATGAGTGAAATTTTAAACTAATTACTACATATAAATAGTGAAGAGAGAGATTAATGGAGCCATACTTCAGTTAAATGATTCTGCCAAAATCATGAACGGTAAGAACATAAACCGATTAATTCATAAACAGCAACACACCTCTGGAGCAGAAATTGTAGCTGTTTTAACTAACGGCACAAAAGTGCATCTTTGCAACATACAACAGAATCAAAACAAAGGTGTAATGAATGTCAGATAAGCTACGATAATGGAAACTGATCTCATGAGGAACAGAATGATTGTAAAATCATAGAACCATCAAGGCTGGAAAAGACCTCTATGATCAAATCCATGCACTGCCAAGTCCACTACTAAACCATATCTCTAGGTGCCACATCTACAGTTTTTGGAATACTTCCAGGGATGATGATTCCAGCACTTCCCTGAGCATCCTGTCATAATGCTGGATCACCCTTTCAGTGAAGAAATTTTTCCCAATATCCATTCTAAATGTCCCCTGGCACCATTTGAGGCTCTCTCCTCTTGTCACCTGGGAGAAGAGACTGACCTACTGCTCTCTCCAATTACCTGTCCTTTCAGGTAATTGGAGAGAGCAGTAAGTTCCCTCCTGAGCCTCTTTTTCTCCAGGCTAACACCCCTAAAACAAGGGATGTGAAGAGTTATGGGAGAACCTTGAGAAATTACCTGCTACAGCACTTCTCAGCCCCCTCAACCCTATTCAACCCTAGCATCAGATGGCTGCTGCCTCAGGGTACCTCAGGGCAAAAACCAAGGAGGAGATACCTGGGCTCAGCACAAGGATGAACCTTGTGGATAAGTGTTTGATATCTACACCCCCTGGTCACGTGTTTTCCCAGGGTGCTCTTGCAATTTGTTATACAGCCATAATTCTTTGTTTCTCACTTGAACACTGCTTGCCTCGATGGGAGTTGTGCAATTACTTCAAGCTAGGCAAAAGACAGTGCTGTTCTAAAGAAAAAGTGTATGAATTCCCACAAACGCAAAACAGATATTTTTTTGCTTTCTGCTCCCCTCAGATAATGACTTATCACTTGTGAGACCAACTCCAACACAAAGCAGCACATTTTAAAACTGCACTACAATGTGTAAGAACTCATTTTCAAACACTTGACACAAGTTTAGGTCTAATGCTTGCTAACATCTGTAGCTGGTGGGATGCAGCCTGTCACATCCATGACCCTATACAGTTCAGACCACTCAGTTCACTGTTGCTGATCTGCATAATACCTTGAAATTATTTCAGTTAGAGTTGAGCCCAAACATGAACAGAAGGCAGAAATTTGCTAGTTACAGTCCCTTGACACAGCTGATACATCCAAGAGCAACTTTTTACCACTGAGGCTTTATTAAGGGTCACACAGATTATTTTGCCTTTTAATTTACAGTTTACAGAATAAATGCAAGGCTAAACACCAAATCCCAATAACTCATAGTAAGTGGGGAAAAATATTCTGAAATACTGAGCTTTAAAAATTCAATTAAAAATATAAATAAATAAATAGCCAATCAGTGTTTTTGCAGTTATTCTAACTTTGATCTTTAGTTTCTCCAAGTTGATTTATATCCTATTGCTACAGAAATAAAATCATTTTTAAAGTTGATAAATGCTCGTTTACTAGTTAATTAAACCCTTTTTAGATTTTCCCCCTCTTTCAATTTTAATGGAGCAAAAGTTTAAGCTTTTAATAGCAAAGTGGAGCAGCAGTATATAATTCTTTTAGCTGATATTCTTAATTGCAATTACTGGTTTAAACTAGAGAACTCCTTTGGGGACAGCTCAAGAAGGGTTTTTTCTTCCTTGACTAAAGCAGTAATTAGAAAATACTTGGCTCTTCTGTACCTCTGATTATCTACCTTTTTCTCTTCCAAACAACTGCAAGTCTCCCGTATCACTAAGATGACATGAACTAGGTTTGCAGGTTAATCCCCAGATTATATGGACATACTTAGTTCATACAAATCACACATTAGTGACATTCAGACTCATGAGTAACACTAATATTTTATGCTGCATTATAAAAGATACTAACAATGCAATTTTCAGGTGATGCCACACAACACAAAAAATATAGGAAAGCAAACTGCTTTTAAAAAGGAGAAAACTTAAGGAAAGCACCTTTGATTTGTATTTTTGTAGGTATGTCTGACAACATCTGATGGCACAAATGCTGCTGGCCCTCATATTCCAACTAAAAACATAGCACAAGACTGTAATTTTAAAAAACCAAAACAAACACCAAACCACTTACTTGACATTAATTTGTAGAAAACTACTGCTATCTTAAGTATTGCTTCTCAGTTAGGTAAGGGTAGGGTCATTTGCATTATTTGATTAAAGAGTGTTAACAGGAATTAAGTGTTCCAGAAGAAAATTTTCCCAGGAACAATAATTATCAGTGCAAAAAGGCCAGGGTAATTATTACCAGATTGTTCTCGCACTTGGCCTTGGCAACGAGAAAAGTTTAAGTGGGAAAAAAAATCTCCTCCAACAATTTTGAAGAAAATAATTAAAATAATAATAATAAGTAAGAAAAATCATCATTGGTAGTGCTAAAGTAATTCCTTCACTGCCATTGCACCACAAAACTTTAGTCCTATGTGCTAAGGGGCTTGCAGTTGGAAATGGATTATTTCACCAGTGTTTTGAACAAGCAAAACGTGCAAGCTGAGAGCCCTCCCTGCTCAGAGAGGAGAATTATTTTTTATAGGCTTGCTTATGCAGACTTACAGAACTAAAACACAAACAAGGGCCAGTGTTAGAGGAATGGGAGGAAGAGGACTTTATGCCTGACACAGATTCTGCTCTCAGCACCCCTGCTGAGACACAAGAAAGGAGCGTTGCTGAACTAAAATTACTAGACGGAGGAGATTCACCAGTAGGCGTGCAATGAAAGGAAAGTTGCTTCTGAAAGACATGACATTTCATTTAAAAAGAATAAAACACAATAGCACTACACAGGAAAGTACAATTTATTGTTGATTAAATTATTAAAGTGTTACACTTCCTTCTGAGGCTTTGCAAGCTAAGCTGCAACTCAGATGAGGTAAAAATTCCTAAATAACAAAAATGCTGACATGACAATATGCATATTAGAGTTATTGGATGTTGTTATCGTTGATACAAAAAAAAAGATATACGATTGTCCTCCTAGCATTGTAGAACAAGTTATATGGCTGCCAACTCACAGAAATGTGTATACCAACTTTATTTACTTAAATTGACTATAATAAGCAGTAAAGCTATCCTCACTGTGTGGTTCCAGCCTGCACAAGAGAAAAAAAATACTGTGAAATAGATCTAATCACTGCAAAAGCTTGACTGAGAGCCAAGACTCTTCACTACGTAGGTGTTTCTCAAGTAAGAGCAGACATCCAATTACTTCAGCATTCTAATCCTAAGTAGGTTTTCTATTATCATTAATAATACCTGAATTGGTGTACTTGAAAGAAGATATACAACAGGCAGAGGTGTTGCAGAGTATAATAATTGGATACGGCAATAATTTGGGCAACGGAAATATGTTTTCTGTAAAAGTTGTATTCATACACAGATAAGAACATATACTTGGATAGTTTGAACACTGTTTCACATCAGATGATGATTCATATTTCTATTAAAGCTTTTTTCCTCAAACCCAGACTTGCTAGCATTTAGAAGTTGTAAGATACACAAAGCTTACTGTTTCCTCCACTTGAGTAGGCTGAGGGTGGAGGGAAGGAAGGGAAGAAAACTGCAAAGTGTCCCAGCATAAGTAGAACAGTCTGAGTTAGCAACAACTTCCTCTATCACAGCAAACAGCCACCCTACTCTGACAGCTGCAACATGCGTGAGAAGACACCAACAGCCTGGAAGATGGCACGTACAGAACTACTGCACTTACCCTGCTTTTCAAAAAAATTCCCTTGCTACCTACGTTCCCATTATTCACCAGCTGTGACCAGTACTGCCATGCTCAGTGGCACACCCGTGGAGCAAAGCATTTGGCTTCTCAGTTGGTTAAAAGGCATGTCACAGCTGGAGGAATTTTGGGATTCTTGTGTTTCAAAACAAAAGCAGAGGCCATGGTGACAGGAGAAGAACATACACACTGAATCCACTACAGACAGAAACAGAGGAAAGCACTGTGTCTGGTGTGCCACATAGTCAAGTTTAGTGAGTATAACCCAACCACACAGCTTTAGGCAGTCATTCTGATTAATCTGGCAAACCATCCCACAGATTAACTGAATTAAAGTTTGGAAAGATGCTGTCGGGCCCGTTTAACCAGTACTTGTAGAAGTTATTCTAAGCACCAAAGGAACACATTTTTCACCACGCCAGTAAGATTTCTCAGTTGCTTCTGGCTGCATAATGTACTAAACACCAAAGCAACCAACAGCATGACTGAAGTTAAACTGCCCCACAGCACACTTGTCCACTACTGTGCCATTTTCATGCAGCTACTTTGTTCAGTCTCTGAATCAGAATTAAAGAAATCAGGTGGCTTGAATCCCACACAATTGTGAAAAAGCAGCTCACACCCATGAATACAAACCCTGCATGCGGACCAAAGAGGCCTCACTCAGGGGCACGCCCGAAATCACTTAATAGGGCCGAACGGGAAAGGGTAGGTGGGATGGAAGAAAGTCCAACTCTTCCAACACTTACGCATTTCTGAGATTACAATTGCCAACTATTTGCCAACATGGTCAGTTTCAAAAAACATGTCTAGACTGCACACTGCCCCCCAGTTCATTAGTTACCAGAAAGAGTCCAGATCTCTGCACAGGACAGTTTGTACTACTTCTCATTTTCCATGTTTAGTTGTTTGACAAATTTAATGCCTTTGTAATGGATATTGTACATCAGTTATTTTGCCAAACAAACACTATAACTAATGAAGCCTGTAGCTCTATGTGACCCACAAGTCCCTGGAGGAGCAAGCAAAGTCAGAGCTGCGGGGAAGCAACTTCAGTTTTAAGCGAGACCACTCAACAGAGAGGTGCTCACACACCAGGGCTGTTCGGGGCACAGGTGCATTCTCCTGGCAACCCAGATTGAGTTCTCATATTTGTCTATTCTTGTGCCAGATGCACCTTTGCTAAGTCCACCTGCGTGTCACTCAGAGCTGTATTTCTCTTTGCAAAGTAAATTAATCCCATCCCTCTAGTGCAAGGACAACCAGAATGATGTTCTGATACCTGGGTCAGATCAAGAAATCTGCACTACACAGAAGTTTGAAATATAAGTACTGAATTACTTTTCTTTTTTTTTTTAATCTTGAAATTGAAAGCTTCTGTTTAGAAAATAAGGTCCTCTATGTCCTTCTGATAAGCTTCCAAAAGAGACAGTGGATTGTGGAGAATTTTGTCAGGAACAACTGACTGGGTATAATGACGTAGGATAATCAGATGACACTGTGTCACTCAGTTGAAAATTATATATAGCATTAAGTGAAACCATCTGTTCTGCCATGGCAGAATTATTTGCCATAACAGCAAATAATTTCCACAAAGGTGGGCACAAGGAAAACTTTTAATATGAAACCTTCTCCAGGATAATGTTTTTTTCTCACCAGATCCCCTTACTCCTTATACCCTTTTTGGGCTCCAATCTACTTCATGACTGCCACCCTCAGCCTTGAAAGGCAGTGCTTTGCAGCGAGTGGGCTGCCCGTGCTGATAGACATCACTCCCGTGGCACTCTGTGTGCTGGTGCTCAGCAGAGCTGCGTGACAGGAGCTGGGAGCAGTGGTGTTGCAAGGGCACAGCGGGAAGGGTGGATAGGGGTCACTTCCCTACGGTCCCCTATCCTTCCTAATGCTGCTGATAAGTCCTGGCAGGGGCCGGCGCAGAGGGGACCGACTGCTGTGCAGCCACCTGAGCCAGCATGGCATGCTGACGGGATTCTGGGCACCTGTGTCAGCCACCATTTCAGCCAGCCACAGGCTGCACTTCACTCTATGGTGCTAAAAGAAGGCTGACCCACTCAGTGGGTACTTGGGGCCATACACAGTAGTCTTAACTGCATTATTTTATAGTATAAGCTGTAGCATCTGTGCTGAAAGGAGGGCATTACTCAGTTCAGTATTAGCAGTTTTCCTCTCTGCAAAAGTGTTGCCTTTTGTTTTAAAGAAGAAATGAGAATATGTGAAAAACATCAAGAATGCATCTGCCTTGATGCCCCACAAGCAGAGTCTTCTGTTCCATATACATAAATGGTAAAATTACTCCCATTTCCTTAAGAGTCCTAAAGTGCTACAGGTATTTACACACTAACAAAGACTCTTCTATGTTAGCAAGAGATTTCAGTAATGTAGGGAACTACACAGAGGTAGCTGGCAGAGAACAAAGAACACAGATGCAGAATAACAACTAACACATGGGAATTTTACCACATACAGAAAAAATTACAAATGTTTTTAGCAAATGCTGGAGTGAAAGATTTTCCAGTAAGAATGCCATTTAACAGCAAATTATTTCCTCCTGAAAATGGATTCCCATTGCAACAAGTTAACTGTTTTAACAATGCATGCAAAGCTAACTTGCAAATACTCATATTTGCTAACACCTATATTAGATGCTATCACTGTCAATGTAATTCAGTCTTTTCACAGAATCACAGAATCAGCTGGGCTGGAAAAGATCTCCGAGATCAAGTCCAACCTGTGACCAAACACCACTATGTCAGCTAAACAGACCATGGTACCAAGTGCCATGTCCAGCCTTTTTCTTAAACACCTCCTGGGATGGTGACTCCACCACCTCCCTGGGCAGTCCCTTCCAATGTCTAAATCACCCTTTCTGTGAAGAAATTCCTCTTCATATCCAACCTGAACCTGCCCTGGCACAGCTTGGGGCTATGTCCTCTTGTCCTGTCACCAGTTCCCTGGGAGACCAGCCTGACCCTACTGGGCTACATCCTCCTTTCAGGGAGCTACAGAGAGAGATAAGGCCACCCCTGAGCCCTCCCTTCTCCAGGCTAAACATCCCCAGCTCCCTCAGCTGCTCCTCATAGGATTCACCCTCTAGACCCTTCACCAGCTCCGCTGCCCTTCACTGGATGCCCTGCAGCACCTTGGTGTCCTTCCTCCACTGAAGGGCCCACAGCTGGACACAGCACTCGAGGTGCCTCACCATGCCAAACACCGGGGGACAATCACTGTCCTAGTCCTGCCAGCCATGCTACTTGTCATATAAGCCAGGATGCCACCGGCCTTCTTGGCCTATGCTGGCTCCTATCCAGCAGCTGTTGACCAGCACCACCAGGTCTTTTTCTGCCAGGCAGCTTCCCAGCCACTCTGCCCCAAGCCTGTGGAACTGCACGGCTTTGCTGTGACCCAAGGGCAGGACTCAGCACTTCTCTTTGTTGAACCTTGTACTCTTGGTCTCTGCCAATCGATCCAGCCTGTCCAGATCCCTCTGGGCATATTTTCAATATTTTCACTTGAATATCCAGAGAAAGTCATAAACTGTGAACTTAAGGTTTTATATATAAGAGTGAATTTGTTCTAGAACTCCTAGACCAGATAAGGAACCATTCAGATGTAATTTTAAACACTAATTAATTCGTTTACCTTTCAGTACAGAGAATCAGCAGTTAGAGACCAATTTTTCCATAATAAGACATTCTTTCTAGACAGGACACTATCCCAAGGCCAAGGTCTAAAAACAGGTGTCCGTATAATGTGCTTCAAGTAACGTTTCCACCATCATTTACGCAATGGTTTCCAAAAGGTTATTTTCCTTGCTCTGGACCTCAAATAACGCGTGCAGTGTTTGTAATGGTTAATAATTGGCATTTCCGAGCCCATCCCTACTCTGGGGCAGTACGAGCCCCGGGGCGCGGTGAGCGCTGCGGCCGCACGGCCCCGCCTGGGCCGCTGCTCACCTGCGCTGCCTCCTCGCCGGCCTCTCCCGCCAGGTCCGGCCCCGCTCCGACCCGGAAAGGGCAATGCCGGCGCTGCCAGCCGCTCTCGGCTAATGAACTGTAAAAACCGTGTCTCGGGAATTTAAAAAAAAAAAAAAGGCGATATTTTTGACTAACCGCCAGCGGGGCTTCCGGAGGTCTCGTTATTGATAAACCTTAACGAGGAGCTCAGCGCTGCCCCGCTCCCCTCTCACCGCCGAAAGCTGGGCGCGCACCGAGCGCTCGGTGCTGCCATACACCGCTACAGAAATCATTACCTTATTCCATTCGTGTCTTAACCGGGTAAAGATCAGCCGCTGGGAACGTTTATCAGTGTTCTTTGCTTCGCAACACAGCTCGCACTTGAAAACAGACCCGGGATCTCATTACACTACGAAAGCGTGCTGCCCTCACCTCCACGCCTGATGAGTTTGTTGCTGCCCAAGCAAAGCCTGGATGGTGGGGCCAGGCTGAGGGGTCGGCAGACCTGCTGCTCAAAACGCTGCAGGTGCTGCCACAGCAGGGTTTGCAGGAGCTCAGGGCCACTAATTAAGACTTCCGAGGACCACTGGTCTGATCACAAAGCAAATTGCTACTGTTTAGCAGAGGAGAGGGGTAAATGTGTCCACCTACGGCACTACCTGGAGTTGGGCTACAGGTGCAGCCCGTAATTCACCCGCAGAGCACACACGCTGGTTCTGAGGAGCTGCAGCAAAGCGTAGCATGACGTTTATTGAAGGTATTGATTCACACATTATTAGGAACACATGACCACTTTAGGAAAGGTTATCAGAAATACAAATATATTATGTAATGTCAGATGTAAACCACCATCTGGTCCACTTTTGTACATGCTAAATGTATTCTTTTTCTAGATCCGTCCATAGGTATGGTTAGTAGCCCTCTTTCTTTTAGCAGAGTATTCTGTACAGATTCACCTGGCCCAGCACTGGCCTTCAAGAATAGAAATCATAGTGAAGTTTAAAAAAAAAAAAAAAGGAAAAAAAAGACACGTGAACCTCCTATCCTAAAGCTCTGTTTGATCTGGCAAGCTAAGGTGGAAGCTGATCTTATCCTTACAGCCAAAAGTGGAATACAATGGAAGCCTTCTCCAAGAAGAGAAAATTTACAGCTTTTATTAGGTGTTACAGATAACCAGAGTATGCTTTAATAGTTACTGTATGGACCAAAAGAGATATACAATTAATGTGAACATACTACATTACTGAACTAGTATTACCACAAAAATTAAAAATACTTCACCAGACCAAAAGGCTCCTTTGATCTGGCAATTCTCAAGAGGGTTTTTTAATGGTTTACAAATATTCTTGTTATATATTCTTTAGTTCTAGAGCTGAGGCACAACAGCACAGGCATCAAAATCTCAACCAAATTCCCAGTTTCTATATATCCTATGAGTAAAACTTTTTAAAAAATCTTTTCATACAACTTCAATCTCAAATCTCTTAAGTCTCTTAAATTTGTCTTAAATTGTTGGATATCAAAAAACACTAACATACTTGCTCCTGAAGATAATTAGCCCCCAAATTATTTTTAAAGTATACCTGAAATACATTGATAATTTACAAACATGTTTCAGGGTTAAATGATTGATAAG
This sequence comes from Mystacornis crossleyi, assembly GCA_013400655.1. Classification (NCBI taxonomy): domain Eukaryota; kingdom Metazoa; phylum Chordata; class Aves; order Passeriformes; family Timaliidae; genus Mystacornis; species Mystacornis crossleyi. The sequence goes on from VYZQ01021535.1 coordinate 42,375, forward strand.
TACACAAGTCTTTGGTGAATAATAACTACTCTGTACTTTACTCAGTTAAAAAACTTAATTTTTGAATCTAGATTAACAGATTTGTTTAATAATTATTTCTATAATGAATAAGGCTCACATGGCACAATGCTGAGTGGGATGAATGGCTGTATGTAGCAAATGATGTTTTCGGGCTACAAATCTTGTTAATACTAGGTTCCTGCTCTGGCTCATTTTGGTTTTGTGCTGTTCAGCCAGCCCAGGAATCTAGATCTGAATGAGAGCTTTCTAATGAATTACATTTCCAACATTTAAAGGTGTCAGCAACCTAGAAAATACTGTCCATTGCAGTGATACATTCTACAGTAGATACTGGATTGCATGCTAAAAACTACAACAAACCAATAGTTTAAGTTTGAAATAATACATTACAGCTGCAGTATTTCCTAAAAATGTCTGCTTTACCACTTATGCAGTGTAAGAGAAAAACTATGCACTATGCATGCGTGTGCGAGCTGAGGATGACTGCTTGCTCCCAAAGGAAACCTAAAGGCACAGGATATAGGTAATGTGAATGAAAACCTGGAAACAAACATTGGCTTCCATTTTATTACGACAATCCAATTAGGAAGTGAATGCCTAAACTGATATTTACTGTTTGTGTACTAGATGCCTTCGCTTTGGCTAAAAGATACTACATCATGTCCTTTAAGAAAAATAGCAGCATTAAATAGATCTTGTCATTTCAGAGGAGAAATAAAAATATGTCTGCTTTAGGTCTGGCTTACAGAGTTTCAGGGTTTATTTTAAACAGGTCCAAGAACTGATCAGATTATTTTTGATAACTGTTACAGTTTTACTGTTCTACTAGATTTTTTTTAATTATCTGCTTTGTTAAAGGATAAATTACATTTGAGACAATAAATAATATAGTTTACAATAAATAATTTTCAAGTCAAAGTATTGTACTTACAAAATAATGTAATACTGTAATAGAATCTTCAAGAACAATTCCATTTTATATATTCTGCAGCAAAAATAACATTTCTAGTAGGAAGGAATTACTTATAAACCTAGCAAGATCTACACATTCACATGTGTGTGTAAACAGCTTAACAAGGTTTATGACGTTCCCAGAAAAGCTATGCTTTTACAGTAGGTTTTCAGCTAAATTTTATTATAATATGATGGTAGGAAATATTTAACAGTGCTTATGTTTAGCTCCATCACAAATTAAAAAAAAAAGAAATTGAGTGCCATTTATAAACAGCAATTTTCCTTTTACTTCACAAGTGACTGTATCTGTGTGTGAACAAAATGTTAGGGCGAGGCATTCCAGATGAACTGCAGCTAAGTTTGGATGAGGATGATTTCAGGATGAACAGTGAAGGTCTTGGCAATAAATACCTAGAAAGGACATGAAAAATATAGCAAAGTTTACAGACAAAGCAACATTCAAGAGCAAAAGAATTAGTTGTTAATGTGCCAGACTTTCTAATTGTTGTATGCAGTAAACTCAGTATAGTAAATGCTGTTTATGAAACACAGAGGGCAATAGGCACAAGCTAACTGAGAAAAGGAATCTAAAACTCTGTTGTATGAGGATCAAAGATCTTTCTAGTCCTTTATGTTTCAAGCCATGAAATAAATAAACAATGGAATCCTGAGTAAACAATAGAATCCTGTTTTATTTAAACTGGGCAAAAACTGCAAATGACATTAACCAGCTTATAAGAAGTTGGATTGTAAAAAAAAAAACTGATTAGAGACCAAAAACGATTTTCAGCTTTATTTTCCAGCTCTAATGCTCTAAGAATAGACATGTTATCATCACTACTGTAGTAAAGGAAGAAATGATCCTACAACCTAGTAATTCACATCAGTGCCTATTTACCTGTTAAATTCAGGCAACTTTTACTTCATCTAATAATACAAACAATAGTTTATCATATGCCTAATATTAATTCCTAAATATTTTCATGCTATAATTACCTAATGGTTAATTGTAGAAGTCAATTAAGTGTGCAAAAATAACATCCATACTAAATCAGAATTTCACAATGAATTATGTCAATGTTAGGATGAATTAACACAACACACTGTATAAATTATTGCTTAAAAATTCTTGTGCAATTCTAGTGAATCATACTGATTAATGACAAACAAGTTAAAAGACTGGTCAGACTGATCTCATGGATAGAAACAGTGGCACAGTGTCAGAGGGAGACTATGTAAGAAAGTGTACACGTTTGCTTTAAGCTTGAGAAAAACTTTATCACCAATATATTTTTAAACAATTTGTGAAAAAATAAAGTCTGATTTGCAATGGGTTGGTGGTGAGCTTGACAGTTGACTATGTCACCAGACCGAGTCGTACGTCTGCATGATGATACAGTAAAAAACTCTAATACTTCCCAGAGAATATGCCATGTTATAGATAAGGACATTTAGCAAACTGTAAGGACCTGGTGGTAGACTTTTTTTTTTTTGTAACACAGGTTAATTTATGACTTTTTACACAGTTTGATTTTAGCTAATTTTTAAAGAAACTTTGGTATAGTTTTTGAGCAGTCCTAATGTTTTATTTACTTAGTGGATTTACAGTTAAAAGATAGAATTGAATTTTGAGAAGTTATTAAAAAACTCTGTGGCAGTTTTCATTATCTTTTTATCTCTCCCTGTACCAATAAATTTTTCCAGCTAAAGAGGTACCTATTTGTAAACTGTGAAAGCTTTAGTTTCACAAAGTTTTGTTTCCTAAACACAAACAAAATAAAAAATTGGTTTGTGCTCAGAAAAAACAAAGTTCTTCAAATTAGATTTTATAAAGTCTTGAAAAAATTGACTTCTCATATATTTATTAAATTATACTCTGACATTTTCTTGCTTCACACAATTTTATGAGAGTCAGGAAAATTAGTAGTAGTAGTGGAGATTCATTAAAAACAGAAACCTAAGTGAAAAGTGAAATAGTATTGTGGTTCTCCCATTTCTAGAAAAGTAGTTCATTACCCTTACATCTGTGGGCTGTAACAGACAAGAGCCTTTATTTCCATATGTGTCTTTCATTTCACAAATTCAGAATATCATGGTTAACTGGCATATTGCTGTATCCATGTATAGATGAAACATTTATGGAGACTAATATAAAAACTGTAACTTTGATCAATCAGAGTTGTCCTGACACTCCATTACTGATATTTAGGATATAGAGGGTTTAGATTTCTCTAGCCTATGAAATTTATGAATAACTTCCATCCAGCATCCAACGAAATACAGAAACTGGAGACAAGAAAGTTCTCTTGGTCCATCCCTTTCATTGCATTCCAAACGCACTCCTGTTAGCTGAGTACATTGGAGTAATCTGATCAGTTTGAATAGTTTGTGGTTGGTTATGATGTAAAATTTTCTGCAGTATTAACAGTAAAGGTAATAAAAATGTCAAGGTTTTCTAGTCTTAGCTAATCCAAATGACTTTACCATACTCCTGCTATAGCTCAGTAGATGTTAATACTGAATATGATGGGTTTGTGACTAACATACTTCTGCTTGTGCTGTGATCAAACAAATTCATTTTCTGCTTGGCTTTAAATTATGTTAAGAGTGTCTTAAGATCCACATGTCACTAACACATGGGTCCAGTGTCTCAAATAACTAATCTGAGATAAATCAAGTCAGCAATTAAGTCATAAAATAAGTTTAACAGATAATATATCAAAAATTTGTTTTTCACATAATACTTAACTCACAAAGCCCTTCTATGTAATAATATATGTAAGATATTTTATAAAAACAAAGCATTTGCAATTTTATATACGCAATAATTAAAATGGGATAGAATTTGGATGCTAATTAATTTAAAACTGACATTTAATTCTCCATCTAGGACTGCTGAATTGCAAACAGTTGGAGCACTCTCAGTAATCCCGGTACTGATAATATTATAACCCCTGTTGTATCCAGTTGGGGAACTAAACCAGCCAATGGAGAATCAGGTAAGTGCCAAATAATTCTTTTACTATATGATGCTGTTTTGCAAGGTTTGAAAATATATTTATGCTCCATAAGATGGAATAATAAAACCTTCATTCTATAGGTTTTGGAAATCAACTTTGCAAAACCGTGCAATACAGTAAATCAGATGGCACTTACCTGACCCTTGGCTGGAGCTGTGGCCCTATAGCATCCCACTGCGAATGTGAAGCCAGAAGTATCTGACATGTTAGGATACCTCTAGGAATGCAAATCTGGAAACAGTGACTTTGAGGGATCTGAGAAGGGGAAGAAAGGAAATTTTCAGTTCACTTCATGGAAAGCCTTTGCTGCAGCTATTCAGGCAGTAGGCAGTCGAGTTTAATAAGGGTACTTTCACACAAGATTTGTATGTCATGTTTTCTTTTGGTAGCACTTCATGATTGGGGTAGTGAGATTAGAATGGCTGAAAGTCAGGATCAAGGGAAATGCTGGGGAGTTTGCCGGGTTTTTTCTTAAATACAGAGTGAACCAGACTTAAAGAAAAGTTTGGTGGTAGCAATATGGACTGAAGCCTGTTCCAGTACTATCTTTTATACTTATAATTTAGGAGGAAAATATTCAAATTTATACCTTGTATCATCCCAGTGGTGGCTCATCCCAGTTGGGGATCCTCTTGAATCTGATGAGTGTTTGTAAACTACCAGCAGGCAGTGTTTACAAAGCTGTACTATTCGCTGGCAACACTGGAGTTGCTCAGGAGTCACCACCTCTGAGCCTTTACTGAATATGGTTTCCCAAGAGTTCCTATTATGCAAAAAGAATCAAAGTGATGTTCTCTGTCACAAATTGCAATCTAAGAGCTTTACTACTTTATATCAGATTTAACAACAGAGGAACAAGAGAAAAAGCATGACCGTGCCTGTGTAGAGGAAAGGTCTACACTATTTAACACAAATACTGGCAGATGCTGAGTCCAAAACACAACTTAAGAAGTTAATCTTTATATGGGAAATGTCCACTGCCATTTTTCACTTGGTTTGTTCCCTAAAGTGTTTAGAGAGCCATTACTTAGGTTTAGCATGTAAAGATTTACTGTCACAAAATTGTGTATTTGTCTTACAACAGGAATAACAAAATATACTTATTCTTTCTAACAGGCTACCACTTGAATGAAATTATGATACTAAAGGAATTTTAAAAAGTAATAAATTATTTCTAAATGTCCACACAGCATAATGATACCTTTATTTTAACTACATGATACCAAGAAACAAATATGAAATTAATTTACAGGAGATTAGTATGTGCTCTGCTTCCTTATCCAAAAAATCATTTGACAAGAGACTCTCAGTTTACTTATTCAAATGCTATTTATTATTTCCTCTGGTCACATGGGGTTGGTTATCTACAATTAAGTGCAACTTGTAAAGTACATCTATAGAAAAATTTCTTATGTTTCTTAGGAAGCCACTTTTCTATTAAAAAAAAGCCACCAAACCCTACCACACCAGTATAAACCAGGTGTGTTTTAGCACAGAAGACTACAATAAATAGTTCTTTGCATACACCTCAACATTCTTGTTTGTGCAGAATTCTGACCAAATTATAGATCACTCTATCTGTTTTAAAGGGCAACATGGTGCTTGTGAAGACTCTTCTTGGTCAAAATTATTATCCAGTAGCACATATGGTTTATAAGCTTGAGGTTTTTTGTTTGTGTATGAAAGAAGCATTTCATAGAGTGAGGAAAATTTGCTGCATCTGGCTTCAACAGGGCAACCAGGATGATTTAGCCTTGCCCACAGAGAGCAGCAGTAGATTTCACAATGCCGGTGTAGAAAGTTCATCCTTAAAACCAGATCAAAGAACCAGCAAGCTCAATCCTGCCTAGTGCAATTTTTTTTAATTGGGCTGCATTTCACGGTGAGAGTGGTGAGACACTGGCACAGGTTGCCCAGGGAGGTTGTGGATGCCCCAACCCCGACAGTGTTCAAAGCCAGGTTGGAAAAGGCCTTGAGCAACCTGGTCTAGTGGGAGGTGTCCCTGTCCATGGCTGGGGGTTTGGGACTAGCTGATCTTTAAGGTCCCTTCCAGCCCCTTAATATTGTATGAGTTGATGATTCTATGATTAGGATGGAATTAAGACCATTAATGACTAAAAGATGAGCTGTATGTATAGCTAACTGATTGGTCAGTCTGACTCCTCTGTCTGGATGGTGTGTTCCAGCTGAAAACATTCAGTCCTACAGAATTTTCACTGCAAACTTAATTTTCAATGATGTAAGCATTTCTCTTTAATTATTATTCACACAACTGCTAAAGAAATACTGTTTGTATACAAAGAAACTGTTTAATTTCACAAACTGAATAATCATAGAATCTTTTAGGATGGAAATTACCTCTTAAGATCATTGAGTCATACTACTACTTTTCTTTAATATATTTTTCTCAATTGTTTCCTGTCCACATGTATTTTTATATGGAAATTAATCTATTGTCTTCAGTCTTTCCTCATGAAGTCATGTGATGGTTGGCAAAAAGTATCAAGATGAAGGTCTAAGTATTACATTCATTCAACAGATTCACATTGCTACACATAATTATATTATAATTCAATCCATAAAACTCAGAAATCCTGTAGAAGAAATTTTCCTGATCGATTCCTTAGGTTCTGGACTTTGAAGTCTGTGATAACATTTCTACTGTTAAGAGGCATTTTTTCAGTGACAAATAATATATGGCCTGCTGGAACCATGGCTGACTACAAACTAGTGCTATATAGTTACCCTAATAATAAAAGAAGAGATTTGGAAACATGCAAATGAATTTTAATGAGATTTCATATAAATGTGCCTATGCAACCTCCTCCATGTATTAGACAGATTCAGTTTATTCTCCATTATAGTGCAATCAACACGGATCAAGAGCTCTGTTTCCTAAGTTTAATTGTAACTTTAGCTTCCATACATTAGTAAGAAATCATGGACTCCTCACCAGATACAAAAAAAGACTATTATACTTGATTGTGCAATATGGTCAATTATGTGTTATTCTTTTTATAACCATCTGATGTCTACTGGTTCTACTAGTTTTTTCCTATTAGTTTTAATTATTTATTATACTGTAAAACAAATGTAGCTTTATGAAACCATCTACATCACCTTTTTTTCACAGAGATTTTCTTTGTTCTTTCTTTTCACTAAAATAGCACATACCTAAGCAGAGATCTAACCAGCAAGAGGAAAACTTAAGGTCATTAGCTCCACTCTTCTCCCCAGACACGTATCTTATGAGTAGTGAACACACTACACTCCTTCATATATTTGCATATAGTAATGTTGTTTCTGAATCAGCACATTAATACCCCTTTCCCAACATGTTTCTCCAAATTCTACACATGCCCTGTGTTTATTCCAATCTCTTCCTCCAAATGGCACAATGAACTCGTAGGGAAGAGTGATGAGAAGCTGGCCTCTCTGCAACAGGGGTGCTGTCATGAGTTCTCAGCTGTGTGTTATATGGCAAAAAGGATACCTGTAACTGAATAAACAACATACTGACAAGGTGCAAACAGCCCTTTTGTTTTCTTCTATGAATTCTGTATTAAGTATATTACATGCAGCATGATTGCTACATATACTGGATATTTATATATTACTTTTAAAGTATTTTTAGAGTTTTTTACATAACAACTCCTCTTACAAGGAACTGATCTTTGTCAAAGAATAGCTCCACTTACAATATTTTATGACAACAAAGGAATTGAGCCTGTACTCAAGACTTCACACACCTCTGCTAGCATGAAGAAAAGAAAAAACTGTAAAGACTCCTAACAGCTTGCACAATAACAAGCCTTCAGCAATGAGAAGATGATGGGAAAAGACCTGTTGATCGTTTGGACTCCTCAGATCCCTCGTCTTCTTGTTATCCATTTTGTAGGGCAACACTTAACGAGGGTATTGTGAGTTCTTTACATAGGACAAGTTACATATGACTATACATATGACTATACATACTATACATATGGCTATATGTGAACAACCTATTGACTTGATTCCTTTGCATATACAATATCCAGCAGCATACTAATTGTTGTAGTTCATTTTCAATAATCTCTTAGCATACCTTATTCAAGCTAATCAAACCCCCTCCCATTCTTTATACATTTTATATACTAATAGAGAAAATGTCCTTTTTCTGTATGCAATATATTTCCCATTTAAAAATTCGTATTCTTATTTTATGAATAAATTGGTGGGTGGTAGGAACTGTTTTATACCCTTGATATGATCCCCCAAATCTGTATTTCTACCAATGCCTTTGATTTCAGGAATGTAGATTCTGAAGTGTAGGTTATTGAACTTACTTATATGTCCAGATCTTTTCTTCCTCACAGCAAACTTGTATTTGCTACCCAAACCAAAAACACCTGCTCACCTCTGGGTGCACATTTCATATTCCACATATACTTAACTTTCTATCAATATGGGAAATAGTGAATGTAATCAAGCACAGAAATTTGAACTGTTTATTTGTAAGTCACAGAACTGACATTGCATTTGGCGTGAGACGTCAGCTGAACTTGAGACTGAACTCTTCCCTTCTGAGTCTGAAGTGCAAATAGATATGACAATGATTTCTGTTGATGGCAAATCCACATTTGACACAGCGGTCTGACCATAAAATCATGCACCATCCAGTAAATGAGTTGACTTAAGGCTCAAATATTTTGCATATTAGATGTTTTTCCTTACATTATTTTATTTGTAAATACGTTACTAAAAGTTTGATTCCATTTCTGAAAAGGTTGGCCTTGGTTGCCAGATTTAATTCTACTATATTATCTTAAGATGCTTTTAAAACAAGTTCAATGTATTACAGCATTCTTGTGAATGAAAATGAGCAACAAACTATGCCAGCATTGGTTGTAATTGTGAAGTTATGAAGAAGACTAAGAAAAGAAAAATCAGCTTACCCTGAATTACAGAAACAGTTCCATAGGCCTTGACCATGGCTCCAAAGTAAGCGATTAAATACACGGTTAAAAAGACGGTAGAGATGTAAATTTTCAATGTCTGGAGCTTTCCAGACATGCTGTAGAACTGCACGGACACTTGTCCTGACTATATCCAAAACCTAGGAAAGAGCATTCCAAGTAAATCAAAGACACACTGCAAAACCAAAACCCAGCTGAGGGCTGATGCCCTGCACACATACAGACAGGTACACCTATACATATGACTGCATACCTATACATTCCTTCAGAAGTCTATGGTTCATTTCTGTGCGTTCATCAGCTAACTTTTATTATATGTTCTTCCTGTCAATAACATTTTGCAAAGCCAAATCAAAGTATTTCATTACAGAAAAGTTCATTTCTATTTTTTGAGTCTGTTCATTAATAGCTTGTTTAAATGACAGGAAGAGTAAAAAGAAACAAAATGGACACAATTAAACACTAGAAGCAACTTAATTGACAACCCAAATATTGTATATCTTCTTTTCCCACTCCCTTGTAAAATACCATCTCTTTCATAAAGAACTGAAATGTTCTGAAAAACTATAACCTGCCTTTGGTTTAATGTCTGTTTAAGCTCAGTGTTACCCTGAAACAAACCATATTAGTGTACATGTCTGGAGACAGCGTAGTGAAATCAGAAAGAAAATGGTCAGCAAGATGTCTAAAATAGGAACATTTATAGACACGCCATGGATTTATTACATACAGACTACATTTAAATGCAAGGGCATAAAGCCTGAGCTGCATTCAGTAT